>JAPPVO010002625.1:0-50294 GCA_030407325.1 Camellia japonica | reverse complement strand
CATGTGTTCAATTACAACTGCTTATACACATTGCTTGCGTAGACCGCATGCTTTACTCACATGTGTCTATACCTTCACAACATTGTTATACATCTCACTCGACGCGCGTTGTCACGCGCTTTCGATTGCATTGTCATGCATATTACTAACAATATTGTATCTATTAAAGTTTGTTTTCTTTGCAGGCACGATATTGTATGTACGGTTCATTTGAGGCTGGTGCAACCAGACGAACCGGACAGGTATTGTATCCTCCGCGTAAGACGTATCGAGAATTACATAATTCTCTTACATCCTTTCTGCATTGTAGTGTAGTCTGGTGTATGCTAGCTTAAACTGTCGCATGCGTGCTTCATTACAGTTTTCTTTGCATGATCATAAGTTATGCTCAGCTTCTTGCATTTTCAGTTGCACTTGCCCCTGCCTTCGGGCGCATGCCTTGTTTGTCTTGCATGTTTGTCCAAGTCTTCGGCCTTGTCAAAAATGGGTCGTCTCTGGGCTTTGACATTCACTCCCGTCATTATTATGACTTCCGAGTTCTGTCAAAGAGGGGCAACTGTAGACACCCCATTTTTTACCTTCCTCGAGACTTGGACGTCACCGCTTGAACACTCGGTGATTATCCATGTTTGTGTTCGTCTCGAGTTCCCGGAGGTCTCGGCTGCGCGCCTTGCCTCAGGACCTCCTGACTCGACTGCTTCGTGTATGGTTTTGGCACCAACACCTGTGTTTTTGCCTTGAAGGGTAGGGAATGGCTTGTTGGCCATCCCACACCCCACCGGCCCTCCCCTATCATCACCGGCTGCATATGAGTGCCACCGGCCGTGCTTTCTTAAAAACAATGGCCGGTCGGCACTATGTTTGGCTGACTGGCACTTTATTGTGCCGATGACCTATTTGGTTGGCCGATGACCCTTCTGAACCCTTGGGGCATGGTGCATGCCAGCTGTGCCAGCTGGAATGCACCAACACCACTCCCCATGCGCGGGGATAACTCTTGTGAGCCTTTGAACCCCCTAACCTTCTAGAAGGTTGACCCCTTTTGGCCAAGCTTCTTGGGAAAGCTTGGCCAGCTGTCTTAGCTTCTCCAAGAAGCCAAGACCCCTTTGCACCCCTTGACCCTTTCTCTTTAGCTTAGCCATTAAGTTTCTTGGCTTTGTTTTGCCTATATAAGCATCATGCCTCTCCCTTTGCAAGGGGTTAGCCATTTTTGAACAAAAATCAGAGCTTTTGTATCTATATATCTGTCATATATCTCCTCTCTCTAGATTTTCCCTCTCTCTCCTCTTGTGTGTGTGTTTTTAGGCCTAAAAGTGCATTTTTACCTTACTTTTGCACTCACACACACACTATCACACCTTAGCTTGAGATTGGGAGGCTTGGAGGGTTGATTCTTGAGTTTTTGGACTGATTTTGATCAAAAGAGGAGGGCTGCATTGGCTGTTCTTGAGGTGTTCTTCAAGGGTAAGCATTTTACTTTAGTTTCCCCAAACTTGCACTAGATTTCTACCTGTCTTGTATGCTGATTTGGGTCTTGTGTATAACATAAAAAAGTCTTATATTTTTGTGCTTAAGAACTTCCATTGAGGTCACTTTGTGGTTTGAGTTCAAACTCACCCTCTTAGGCCTTATTTGGCCCTTTTGGTGCTTCCTTTGTGAGACTTTGTTTGCTTGAGTGTTTGGTTCCTTTTACCACTGAAATCCAGTGGATTTTTAGGGGTAAAGGAGAGGGTTTGAAGTCTTGTATAGGGGAGGGACACCCCTTTCCCCTTTGTCCTTCTTTACCTTGGTTTTTGGCTTTAAAAGGCAACATGCATGCTTGCTTGTTTTTGGCTTCATTTCAGAGTTTTTTTGGGTGTTTTGGTCATGTTATATCTCTGTTTTTGGTTGAATTTGTGCCCCCTAGCATGCATCTTATACTTGCTTTGTAATGCTCAACTTTGCCTAGAAATGTGCCATGTGTTTAACCTTGTATATCCTCATGTTTTAGCTTAGCTTATTAGAGCTTTTGGTCATGATTTGCCATGCTTTAGGTCTGTTGGCCACTGATTTTTCCATGTTTGGCATGCTTGATGAAGTTGCTTTGCATTATGGCTTGTAAGCTTTGAGTATGTGATCCATGAACATGCATTGGTTAGGCTATTTAGGTGATTTGGAGTCATTTAACATGCTATTTCAGTCCCTATGCCATGCTTATATGTCCCAATTTGTCATGTCTTTCATGCTTTGAAATATTGGTCTCTTGTGCTTTGAAATGGACATTGTACATGCTTGCATGTTTAAGGCATTTGGGTTGCCATATCATTGGTTTTTGGGGTGTGTTTTGGTGCCATGAAGCTCTGTTTTTGGCCTAATAATCCTTGCCATGAGTGGTCTTGGAAGTGGTAGTTGAATGCTCCCTTTTGTGCCTTAATCTTGAGCCCATTGATTTATATGCTTGTTGAGCATTTTGTCCATGATTTTAGGCACTTTTGGCCACTGTTTTGGGGTGGATTGAGGTCTGCCCCTTTATGGTTTAAGCCCACTATTGCATGCTTGTCTCATGTTCCTTGCATGATTGCTTCACTAGGTGTTGTAGCATGATGATCCTATTGCTTAGATTGTCCTTGTTTGCATTGCATTTGCATCTTGCATGCTTAGCATTACATACTTGCCATAATAGGTTGCATTGCATTTGACATGCCTTGCTTCTTAGCCTTAGGATGCATTGTTGAGCCATGTTTGCACAACATGCATTGCATTACTTGGTTTGGGGTGTCAAACCAAGTGTGAGAGATGAGAGGTGTTTGTACTTTAAGTGACAAAACACATCTCAATTCTCATGTCACCAAAGCCCTTGACTTTGACATGATAGGGTTTTGGTCCTCATTTGTGTGTTGCATGCATTTCCATTGAATTGCAATCTTGGTCTCTTAGGCCATCATGCATCAAAATGCATAATTGGTGGTCCAAGGACCAAAGGCCATGCTTCCTTGAGTCCCATACATGATAGGAAACATGGCTATGCTTACATGTGCCCAAAATTCCATGCCATACACTGTCTGTCCTTGTTGCCGTCAAAAAACTGTCTTCTGCAGGAATTTTCTGCCGACCGGCAGTATAGAGTGCCGACCGGCCATTGGTGTGTGGCCGATGACCTCATAAGCAGCCGACGGATATTTTACATGGCCGGTGGCCATTTCATCCAGCCGATGGTGTGAAGCAGTGTGCATAGAAGGTATCCTGGGACTCTGGAAGCCTTCGGAGAGGCAGGGCAGTATAAACAGAGGCAGCAGTGGTATGGTATGGGTTTTTTTCGGGCAAGACGGATCAAGCATGCATCATTCGCGTATCCCGAGGCAGGGCTGAGGCCCCCCTTTTTTTTACATTTGGTTTAATTTGATAATTAGAATTTTTGTAATAATTTATTCTGTATTCGGACTGTACTATTTGGGACTGTATATTCTTTTAGTCCCTCCGTGTGAGGGCGTATTTTGTAATAAGTGTGCATGTGTGTGATGCATGTCTTCCAACCCCACGTCTTTCTTCCCTTTTATTTACCTGCTTTCGATGGTTAGTATTTGGGCATATTTAATTTAGCATACCTTATGCTATGCATGCGTGCATCCGTACATTTGTCTTGTATGCATCGGGCTCGGCGCATCATACTAACTGCACTGTACTTCAATTCCAAGTTGAATACGTGTTAGTTGTAGCATCATCATATGCCATCTTAGAATAGCCGAGCCTATTGTAGTTGCATCTTGCATGTGTTGCATTAGCCATCTTAACTTGAACTAGGATCATGCATATGATTACTAACTAGTTTCTGTTTTGGCTTGGAGTACTCGGTAAGCATTTATGCTTTAGCATACCGCATGCGTGTGAGTGTTGCCATAACAGCATGATTACTATGAGGCTAATTGCTTACGTGTTATAAACTGCCTGAATGCCTATGGGTGAAGGTTGGATTGTTTGAGTTGGGATAACTCGTTGAAATCCGTATTTTAGCCTACTCGCGAGTAGCAATTTCAAAACTGTTTTCAAAACAAACGGATATGCAATGCTTATTTCCAAATTAGGCGATCTAGTCTATACTTGTTTGCTATGCGCATAACATAGTAATTCTAGGCTAATAACCGGAATAAGAACATATAATGTTTTCAAAACAAGATATCACGGTTAGTAGAGGCCGATCTTTGATCGAGCGAGAGGGGGTGCTCATAGCTGACCTTCCCCAATCGTACCCAAGTTCCCGAGCCGAGGCAACTTTGGTGATGACGGACACGTGGCCTTTGGCACCAAGTCAGGGTTTCCTAAATTCCCCCAAAATAAAATATTTAGGTGGCGACTCTGTATCTGGCAAAGCAGTCCATGTTTGGCACTTCTTTTCTAAAAATCTGTTTTCTCAAAACGATTTGCCAGATTTGGACTCTTTGGTTCAGATTACGAACCGTGACTATTTGAGTCTGAACTGTAGTAGACCCGCAAAACGAACAGAACGGGAGTCGTCCTCCCGGGGCGTTCGGGGACGTCTACAGTGAAGAGCTCAAATGTGATTAACCATCAAGAAAAGAGTTCAGTGGGGTCTAAATGGAGTCTTATATAGGCTTCATTATAGTTGATTTAATAAGACTAATCAAATGGGTATTAAATTGATCCAATTTAATCGTTCCAAATCGAATTTCAATTGAACCTATTACAAAATTATAAAAATTGTAAATAGCACGTAAATCAAGGCAATTTCTGCATCGGATGCCGATAAGGCCCTCAATTCGCAAACCGAAACGAAAATAAGGACAGATCTTCCTACGCTGGACAGATAAAACACAAAAAATAATGTAATGCACATGTAATTAACTCATGATCTCTTCTTAATTACTTGTTAAGCACACTTAAACATGAATTAACGTTAATTAAGTGTCGGGGTTGTTATAGTATGCTAGGCACATCTATCTATCTAGCTATATATTATATAAGCAAAAACGAGTTTTCGTGAGGAGTTTTGTAAGAACTCCAAAATTTTATAATAAATTTGTGCTTTTATCAAATTAAAAAATAAATTTAAATAGTGTTGGGATTACAATTATATTCTAATCCTAATATTATTTACATCGTGTCTTCAGGCACGGGCATACGGTAGTCTATATAATAAATCAGGATGGTTTTTGAATTTGTCCTACACACATTTGTCTTAGTAGGACATTTGGACGACTTAGATGTATTCAAATTATAAAACAACGGCTGACATATATTTTGTAAAAAAATATCCTACATGTATATTTTATATTTTCCTGCTTGTCTCTCTTATTTTTTTCCTTTTCTAACCTATCATTCTATGATCCCATGATCTCACCTTCCTCTCTCTTCTTTTTATTTATTTATTTATTTATTTTATTTCTCCCATTTTTTTTCTCTCGATTTGTTTATTTTTTTTATTTTCTCCTTTTTGTTCACTTATTTTTATTCATATTATTTGGAAAAGTTTACAATCCCAGAATTAGGAGCCAGATTTTTCACTGTGTGTAGTGGAGATTAAATTAATGAATTTTATAGTTCACAAATTAAAATGAATTTGAACAATTAATTATTCTTTTTAAATATATTGAATACCTGATAGGCTTCATAAATTTAGACATTATATGAATCTTCAACATCTATATAATAAAGTAGGATGATTTTTAAATTTGTCCAACACACATTTGTCCTACTAGAACATTTGGACGGCTTAGATGTATTCAAATTATAAAATAACGGTTGAGATATATTTTGCAAAAAATATCCTACATGTACATTTTTATTTTCCCGCTTTTCTCTCTTACTTTTTCTTTTTCTAACCCATCCTTCCATGATCCCACATTCCTCTCTCTTTTCTTTTTATTTTTTTTATTTCTCCCATTTTTATTATTCTCTCTATTTGTGTATTTTTTTTTATTTTCTCCTTTTTGTTCATTATTTTTATTCATATTATATGGAAAAATCTACGATCCCAGAATTAGGAGCCAGATTTTTTACTGTGTAGTGGAGATTAAATTAATGAATTTTATAGTCCATAAATTAAAATGAATTTGAATAATTAATTATTATTTTTAAATATATTGAATACTTGATAGACTTCATAAATTTAGACTTTATATTTATCTTCAACATCTATATAATAAAGCAAGATCGTTTTTGAATTTGTCCTACACATATTTGTTCTACTAGGACATTTGGATGGCTTAGATGTATTCAAATTATAAAACAACGACTGAAATATATTTTACAAAAAATATCCTACATGTACATTTTGTACTTTCCCGCTTCTCTCTCTTACTTTTTCATTTTCTCACCCATCCTTCCGTGATCCCACGATTCCACCTTATATATTTTACACATATTTTCATACATTGTATGTATGCCCGTAATACACTAAGACATTATGGGCATACATACAATTTTTATATAATTACATAAGCAAAAACAATATTGTATGTATGTTTGTGAAAATTGTATATATGTCAGACACATCTATCTATCTAGCTATATATTATATAAGTAAAAGCGAATTTTCGTGAGGAGTTTTGTAAGAACTCCAAAATTTTATAATAAATTTGTGCTTTTATCAAATTAAAAAATAAATTTAAATAGTGTTGGGATTACAATTATATTCTAATCCTAATATTATTTACATCGTGCCTTCAGGCACGAACATACGCTAGTCTATTAATATATTAATTGATATACTAATTGATTCATACAATATTATTCTTGTAAAACTCATTAGGAAGGCATGATTTTCGTCATAATTTTCGTAGCATATTTTCATTGTTGGTGCTTAGGTCTCTAAATAGTTGTTAGAGTTTTATGGGAAAATTTATTAGCTGATAGAATATTATGTGACAATATCGTGTGTGGTGTTTTTTTTATTAACCATAAAATATAAAGTCTTTATTATTTTTCAAAATGATGGATTTTATTATCTAGGCCTCGTTTGGAAATTTAACTATTTTAGTTGATTTTTTAACTATTTTATGATTTGAAAAAAATATATATTTTGGATGATTTGTGATTTGTGAATTTTTGTGTGTGTGTGTGTGTAATTGAATAGATAGTTATAAGAGAAAAAGTAATTGATTAATAGATAAGATATGATATTTTATCTTTCTTTTATTTATTTATCTTTATTAACTATTTATTGTAGAGAGAGAGACCAAAAAAAAAAAAACCACCCTTCCCAAACAGGATCCTAAAGTGCATCACAGGACAATACTCATATTGATATATCATTTTCATTTCTCCATCTTAATTGTTGCATTGAAGACAAGTTGGAGACTAATTGCTTGCCCAAGATAATAATATGTTGCAAGGGAGGCTTGGGATAAGGGTCTAAAATTTTGGAGACGTCAAGTTAAATATAAAAATGACATCTAGGCACTAAGCCTTTGGACAATTGAGGCTTTTAATAATAATATATATATATATAATTTTGACATAGCTGAAGAGCTAACTTGTATATAGGTCGAGTCGTCTCTGGAACCAACTATAAACCATTGAGTTTAACTATTACTAGTAATACATTATCTTACTGGATACATAATTTATAAATGATTACAGATATTTAAAATTGAGAAAATTAAGTCTAGAAACATATATCAATCACGAAATCGGAAATCAAATGTATACGAATGTATAATCTATATATATATATATATATGTTCATAGCAGAATTAAATTGAATTGAGAATAAGCAACCAAATCTCCCTGGCAAAGAAAGGAACACGACGAGGGGTTTTGTTTCATACAATTTGGGTACTTAGTTTCAAATTCTGATGCCACACGAAATTAGAGTGTACACTGTGGTGATGTATGGGCCACCTTAAAGAGGGTCATGTTACATGTGGAGGTGTATAAAGTCTTTGTTTGAAGCTACTCATTCAAGTCAGATTTATGACTATCACGAGCTCTATTTCAATAATTTATAGTTCGTTTTGTAAGATATTGAGTGTGTATTATTTATAAAAAAAAATTAAGTAAATCTGTTAATTGTAATATTTTTAATTTATCACCTTTGTTTTGAAAAACAAGGTATATTTTCTAAAAAAATTTTTTTTTTTTTGAAAATAATATATATATATATATATAGAAAGTCTTACAAAATTAATTATTCGATTTATTGAAACAGTGAGTTTGACAAGACGCTTAGAAGCCTATGGAACTATTAATTAGAGAGTGATGAGCAAGCAAAATACACGCCTAATCTTATGTTAGCAATTAGGTAAGGTAAGAAACTCATAAAAGGTACTATATATATAACCGTTAAAATGTTTGACTAAAAATTCATCATTTTTTTGATAATTCATAAGCAGGGACGGATCCAGGATTATGATTTTGGGGGGGCCAAAGTACGTTTAACCTCTAACCAATAAAATTTGAAGTTCAATACCAATTTCTACTAACATAAAAAAAAAATCAATAATGTTACGATAAAATATTGAACTATATATACATATTGAACTAAAATATTAAACCATCATTACCAATTTGAATAATCAAAACATATATACATATATATATGATTTGCGCGCCTCTGTCGTGTCCGTCGAAAATCACGTCGGACACACGTCATCGCTTTTGCGTCAGCTGACCGACAAAAGCGAGACGGGTCAATCAACGGCCTCGGCTCTCTCTCCCTCTTGTCGTCTTCTCCTTCGTCTTTGTCTTAATCACTCTCTTTTCCTTCTTCTTCCGCATTCGCTTCCATCCATTTCTTCGTCTTCGTGAGAAAGAAAGAACAGAGAGACTGATCAGAGCAGAAAAGCTGCCAAAAACGACCCTCCTTTCGATTACATTTCTCTCTCCTACTACGTGGCCTCCCTATTCCGTCCCCTCACTCTGTTTCCGGACCTGAACGATCCCATAAGCTCTGCTGGACCGAGTGCCCTTACTCCTATTCTTCCTGTCATTTCTCTGCCTAACCTTCCTATGATGTCGATTGAGCAAATTATGACAGCTCAATCAGACATTGAAGCCAATCATTTCACACTGACATCTTGTATTGAGACGGTGACTGCAGTCACAAAATTGGCTCACCGATTGCAGAACAGGACGAGTGAGCTCCATCAGGTCAACGCCCAACTCTCTCTGCTTCAGCGCATGTACAAGGATGCGCGAGCAGAAATAGGCGCACTGAAGACCGAAAATAAAGAGCTTAAACAGAAGATCACCTCTATGGCCCGATTTGGAGCAACGTCATTCTTGGCCTTTGATAGTCAGCGTGGAGTCGTCGCTCTCGACGAAAGCACGGGGGTAGGGGTGTCAAGGGTCGCCCAAGGTGATAAAAAGAAGAAGAGAGCGGTGGAAGAGGCGAGTAAGTGAGGTCGGCGTATGACCGGAAAAAAAATGAAGGGTTGTTTTTTTTTTTTTTGAAATATGTTTAGTTTAATCGGCGTATGGCCGTAAAAAAAAATGAAGGGTGTTTTTGTTTTTGTTTTTGTTTTTTTTTTTGTGTTAATGTAAATATTTGTATTTTGAGTTGTTTTTGTTTTTATGTTTAAGTACTGAAAAATGAAATGAAAAAGCAAAAAAAAAAAAGAAAATTAAGCCCAAACAAAAAATAATAATGAGAAAAAAATAAAAACAAAAGAAATTAAGCCTAATAGTAAAATAAAATAAATAAAATAAATTTTAAAAAATAATATGTAAGGTGCAAGCTCATAAGTGTGATATCATTTAAAAAATTTAAAATAGATTATTATATATGTTAACTAATTCAAAAAAAAAAAAAATTCCAAATAGTTTAAAAAATTGTGGGGCTACTCTATATAATTTTGACATTATCTAAAAAAAATTTGGGAGTACGAACTCCTATAATTTTAAATTATTTTAAATTTTTTAGTATAATATATGATATTTTTCAAAATTTTGAGGGTACGGCCGCCCCCCTCCGCCCCCTCCTAGATCCATCCCTCCTAGATCCATCCTCGTTCATAAGCACGTAAACCCTTTACCAATATGTGACTAGATTGCATGAATTGATGATGCCCCCAAATCAAGCTGATCTCATGCATATGTCAATACATACCCCAAAAACCTAACTCCCCCCCACATGTAGAAAGATCATCTACTAAAATATATATATATATATATATATTTAAAAAGTGCTTAAAAAAAAATATTTTGACCTCAATGACAACATGTGAAAAAATAAATATAAATACAAAATTTATACAAAATTTTATATATAAATCATATTAATGGAACTTAAGTGATAAGACTCAAGCTACCACATCATTTTATATATATATATATATATATTGTAAAACACTAGTAATAAGAGAATGTTATTCAAATCTCATAGGCTTTTATGGTCACTGGCATATTGAATGAGGATTGTAAAATGTAGGCCCAAAAGCACTGTTCTTTGTGCTTTACTTTTCAATTTCCAGATCTCATAGCCAAAGCCCATTACATTTGGATCATGAATCTTACTTTTTAAATTCCTCCCAAATTCGTTATCCAAACATAGTGTAAGGTCCCACCCAACTCAATTTCTGCTTCAAAGCCACTTAATTAACCAGATTTTAGTCTGAAAAATTGATGAGGCATATAGAAACACAAAGCATACTCATCTGATTTTTACTTTTATTTTTAATTTATGAATAATCTATGGAGACAAACTAAAAATAAATGACTCAAATCACCAGACACCGGTTATAGGCCCACGAGCCCAAACTACAATAATGTGCGAGATTTGAGAGAATGTCATCTCAAATGGCAAACCCTAACCCTGAGTTTGGTCTGACATCCATTTGAATGTTTTAAACTCAAATCTATGCCAAGAATTAGGAATCCAAGAAAAGGAATAATGACCACTGCAACAAAACCTTGTTTGGTTGCCAAAAATAAAATAAAATAAATGAAAAAAGACAAGAAAACACATTCATTGATTCAAGTTCCTGCATCATAGACATGGCTCAAGCAATATGGTAGTTTCATTTTCTATTCAACGGGACAAATGAAGCATATTACATCCTTTTGTTTTTGAAAATGAATGCAAAAAAGACAGTAACAGTCAAAACTGTGTCAAGTCAGAGAAAAATATCAAAATTATATCTAGTATCTACTGCCGGATTAAGACCCCCTCGGTACTTAGTGAAACTATACCAAAGTATTACATCCCAAAAATTGGTGACTTCCAAGTATTAAATATCAAAAATTGGTGAATAACAGCATGCACATTTCAATTATTTCTCCAATGTACAACAATTACCTGCCAAAAAAAAAAAAAAAAAACAGCAAACTGGGAATTCAATTCAACAAGCCAAAAGCAAGTAGTCAATGTCAAAAACTCAATTAGACGTGCATAGATTTGCGTTCAATTTTAAGATCTAGTTATTCACTGTATAATGAGACATACATATACTTCATTGTTTAAGTTACCCATTGCAATGAGATAGCTACAGTTTCCTTTGTTGAAAGTCCAAAAAAACTGTTTATTAAATTTTTTAAAAAATGGTTTGTAATTTGATGATCCAAACACGTAGTTTCTGATATCCGATAAACTTGATTTTTACAGGTATGATATACTTAACAAATCTTAAAATGTGAACTGTTCGGATTATCAAATTTTGGCCCAAAAGTGGACCCAATAACCTAACAAGTAAAAAGTTAAGGAGAGAAATTAAGGAGGGGATCGTGATTCTACATCATGGATTGAGCTTGGGAGCTTGGAAGATAATTTGTGATCATCTTGGGAACAAGCTAGTGGAGACTGAAGTCGAAGTGAGAGACTCAAACAAATGCAGATAGCAGATTGGAAAAAAAACATTACCACTGTAATGATGATGTGATTTGGAAGTAACTACTAAATATACAACCTAAATAGACAAAAAGTTCAACCTGTTGAAGTATATCAGGAAGAATTTCATGCATAGTATTGAGCATAACACCTATTTGTGAACAGCTTGCATCGTGGTATTAATGTACTTCACTTCCTGCAAAATTAGCAAGTTCATTGAGCATAATAATTTTTTCTACACAAAAAATTGTTTTGTCAGAAAAGCAAACTCACTTGGGCTTATGTTTCAAACATAAAGTCGAGGCTTCACCAGGCATAAGTTCAACCTCAAAAGGTTGCGTCTGCAGATCCACTTCCTCTGATTCACCATCTGTCACGCCCCAAGCTCCGTGACAACGTCACACACTCATTTAAGTGAGCATACAAGGCTAAGAGTCCAATACATAACCAACAATGTAAAATACTCAAATTAAATCCTTAAATATCATAATGCTAAAAACCATACAAACAGATAACTCTTATCATATGAAATTGTCCACCAAGTCCACTAATAATAATAATAATAATAATAATAATAATAATAATAATAATGATCCAAGTACTTAAATCATAGTCCTACTCTTGGCACTCCCACAAGTAAAAACCCCACGCAGCTCTACTCCTCAGAATCTGAAAAATAAAATAAGGGTAAGCTAGACAGCCTAGTAAATAACCAACCATCACTGTTAGCTGGATCAAGTATACAAAAAATAGTCGATGACCAATAAATATATTTTTTGCTACCATTCAATAAATGAACAATTATTTTGTAAGATGGTTTCGTAACTGAAAATAAACAGTGTAGCAATACATTTTAATTGAAAAGATAATGAGATAATTCGATGAAATTTCGTTGTTCAAAATTGATGGTTCGATATTCAAATGGTTCAATGATGCAATTCACAAAACGCAAGTCTTGGTGACTACGGTCACTTAGCCCGTGACAAGGCCCAGAACCACACATAGGCCGGTGGTAAAGCCCCAAAAGAAACTAGTTTCTGTGCCAATAAATAACCCCTATTGGCTAGGGTCCAAATCATAGTCAGACTAGAGTGATGTTCAAAATTCAAACAATACACAACTTTTAAATAAAATATTCGATATTTTCAGAATAAACATTTAGTACAATTTTCATAATAGTTCCACAAAATATTCAAATAATTTTCATAATAATTTTCGATGCTGTTTTATACTTGACCCATATTTTATTTTAAGAGAACATGAAGGCTATAAATAAATATTTATGATTTTAAACGATTCGATAGGAATAAAAATGAACCAACAGTGATAGAGGGTTACTTACCTCAAAAGCTAAGAAATAACACTTCAACACCAACTCCAAACACCCAGCTCCACCACTTCAATCACACAAACCTTAACCAGTGGGTGTCCCAAAATCACCAACGTGTTGCCTCCAATCCCTATTGTAGCCTCACTTGAACCTCTCTTCTCTTTTTCTTTTCTTTTTTCTTTTACCTTCTCAAACCCTAGCCGCCTATGGAGCAATTCACAGCCTTTGTTTTGTTTGTTTTCCAAGACTTAAAGCCACAATAGGTGGGCTTATTAACCTAATTTCTCAAAGTTACAGAATTACCCATCTAAATAATAGGAAATATAATGCCATCTCATAACTAATTCTTTGATATTAATAAATGACCCATATAAATTAATTTAATTACTAATCTATCCAATCAAATAATCCTACACACAACTTGGGTTTTACATTCTTCCCCTCTTAAAAGAAATTTCGTCCTCGAAATTTGACATGCCTGTAGTCTCAAAAAGTTGTGCATACTTTTGTCTCATTTCATCCTCAAGTTCCCAAGTAGCTTCTCTCTTCGAGTGATTGCTCCATTGAACCTTAACGTAACGGATGACTCGACGCCTCAAAACCTGTTCCTTCTTATCAACAATTCTTACAGGGTGTTCTTCGTAGGTCAAATCCTCTTTAAACTGCAACAGTGCATAATCAATCACATGATTGGGATTCGGTATATACTTCCTCAACATCGAAACATGGAAGACATTATGAACTCCAACTAGTGAAGGTGGTAGGGCAAGTCTGTAAGCTACCTCTCCAATTCGATCTAAAACCTCAAATGGTCCAATAAATCTAGGACTCAATTTACCACGAACACCAAACCTCATTACTCTTTTCATAGGAGACACCTTAAGGAACATATAGTCTCCAACCCCAAACACCAAATCGCGTCTCCTGTTATCTGCATAACTTTTCTGTCTACTCTATGCAGTGCGAAGTCGCTCTCTAATAAGATTGATCTTGTCCACTGTTTGTTGCATAATCTCAGGCCCTAACAACTTCCTTTCGTCCACATCATCCCAACAAGTAGGTGATCTACACTTTCGTCCATATAAAGCCTCATATGGTGCCATTTGAATGCTTCCATGATAGCTATTATTATAAGAGAATTCCACTAAGGCCAAATGTTCATCCCAAGAACCTCCAAGATCATTAATACAGGCCCTCAACATGTCTTCAAGAGTCTGAATAGTTCTCTCTGACTGTCCATCACTTTGAGGATGAAAGATCGTGCTAAAATTCAAACTAGTATCCAAAGCTGTATGCAAACTCCTCCAAAACATAGATACAAATCTGTTATCTTTATCAGACACTATGGTCACCGGAATACCATGCAACTTCACAATCTCCTTGATATACAATTTTGCAAACCTCTCTAAGGAGAACCCTACCATAAAAGCTAGAAAGTGAGCGGATTTGGTCAATGGATCAACAATAACCCAAATAGCATTGTTACCACCTTGGATCCTAGGCAACCTCGTCACAAAATCCATGGTAATATGTTCCCACTTCCACTCGGGAATAGGAAGAGGTTGTAACTTACCTGCAGGTCTCTGATGTTCAACTTTCACCTGTTGACATACCAAACATTGAGCAACATACTGAGCAATTTCCCTCTTCATATTATTCCACCAAAAGTTCCTCTTCAAGTCTGTATACATTTTAGTGCTCCCTGGATGTACAGTATACCCTGAACTATGAGCTTTTCTCAGGATTTCTCTCTTGAGTTCTAAATCATTAGGCACACACAACCTCTCTCCAAATCTCAAGGTTCCATCTTTATGCATACAAAATTCCATCTGTAGCCTTATTTCCATTTCAGCCTTAAGTTTTTGCAACTAAGGATCTTTTCCCTGAGCATCTTTAATTCTATCAATCAATGTGGGTTGAACTCTAAGGTTTGCCAACTGCACTCCATGGTTATGCCATCTAATCTTGACATTCAACCTTCGCAAGTCCTCCAAGATATTCTTTTGGTCAGTGATCAAGGTAGCCAAATTACTCAGGGTCTTTCTACTCAAGGCATCAGCCACTGCATTGGCTTTTCCTGGATGATAATTGATAGCCAAATCATAGTCCTTTAATAGCTCCAACCATCGCCTTTGCCTCATATTCAATTCTTTTTGAGTGAAAATATACTTCAGACTTTTATGATCAATGAATATCTCACATTTCAACCCATACAGTTAGTGCCTCCAGATTTTCAATGCAAACACCACTGTAGCTAACTCCAAATCATGCGTAGGATAATCTGCTCATATGGCTTCAACTGCCTAGGCACATATGCCACTACCTTATCGTTCTGCATCAGGACACAACCCAAGCCCATCTTCGATGCATCACTATAGATGGTAAAACCTTCATCTCCGGATGGAACTATAAGTACTGGAGCACACACTAATCGACTCTCTAGATCCTGGAAACTCTTCTCACAATCATCAGACCATTCAAATTTAACCCCTTTTTGTGTTAAACAAGTCAAAGGCATAGAAATTTGGGAAAATCCCTTAACAAACCTTCTATAATATCCTGCTAAACCCAAGAAACTACGAATTTCAGTGACACTAGTAGGCCTATTCCATTCTACCACCACCTCACTTTCTTGGGGTCAACAGACACCCCGTCTTCAGATATCACATGACTCAAAAATGATACACTCTCCAGCCAAAATTTACACTTCTTTAATTTAGCAAATAATTTCTTCTCCCTTAATAATTGCAACACTATTCTTAGATGGTCTTCGTGTTGCTCTTTACTCTTTGAGTACACAAGAATGTCATCAATAAAAGCTACCACAAACTGATCTAAGAAGGGTTTAAATACTTTGTTCATTAAATCCATAAAAGCTGTAGGCGTATTGGTCAACCCAAATGACATCACTAAAAATTCATAATGCCCATACCTAGTTCGGAAGGTTGTCTTAGGTATATCTTTCGCTTTAACCTTCAACTGATGATATCTAGAACGAAGGTCAATCTTAGAAAAGACTTGTGCTCCTTGCAATTGATCAAATGGTCATTTATCCTAGGCAAAGGATATTTATTTTGAATTGTCACCTGTTTAACTCTCGATAATCAATGCAAAGGCGAAAACTACCATCCTTCTTTTTCACAAATAAAACGGGCACACCCCAAGGAGAAACACTAGGCCTAATAAAGCCCTTATCTAGTAACTCTTATAATTGTTCCTTCAACTCTTGCCCCTGATTTCCTCTGACTGCTTGAGAACCACTACCAATATTAGTCACATTCCCTCGCCGATTGTTATTACTAGTCCGTCGATTCGTTTGACCCTGGCGTGTATTCCTAGCCATATTTGCCAATGTCTCCTCATGTTCCATTGCAACCTATATGCATCAATAATAAAACCTCATCTTATTCTATTCTCAAGTCCCTATAACACGTAAATAAAATTAACATTTTACCAAATTATAAGCGTTCCCAATCCTATATCCACCCAATCTCACCACTATTCTATACCAACTTTTAAAATTACAACCTGGCTCTGATACCATAAAATTGTCACGCCCCAAGCTCCGTGACAACGCCACACACTCATTTAAGTGAGCATGCAAGGCTAAGAGTCCAATACATAACCAACAATGTAAAATACTCAAATTAAATCCTTAAATATCATAATGCTAAAAACCATACAAATAGATAACTCTTATCATATGAAATTGTCCACCAAGTCCACTAATAATAATAATAATGATCCAAGTACTTAAATCATAGTCCTACTCTTGGCACTCCCACAAGTAAAAACCCCGCGCAGCTCTACTCCTCAGAATCTGAAAATAAAAATAAGGGTAAGCTAGACAGCCTAGTAAATAACCAACCATCACTGTTAGCTGGATCAAGTATACAAAAAATAGTCGATGACCAATAAATATATTTTTTGCTACCATTCAATAAATAAACAATTATTTTGTAAGATGGTTTCGTAACTGAAAATAAACAGTGTAGCAATACATTTTAATTGAAAAGACAATGAGATAATTCGATGAAATTTCGTTGTTCAAAATTGATGGTTCGATATTCAAATGGTTCAATGATGCAATTCACAAAACCCAAGTCTTGGTGACTACGGTCACTTAGCCCCTGACAAGGCCCAGAACCACACATAGGCCGGTGGTAAAGCCCCAAAAGAAACTAGTTTCTGTGCCAATAAATAACCCCTATTGGCTAGGGTCCAAATCATAGTCAGACTAGAGTGATGTTCAAAATTCAAACAATACACAACTTTTAAATAAAATATTCGATATTTTCAGAATAAACATTTAGTACAATTTTCATAATAGTTCCACAAAATATTCAAATAATTTTCATAATAATTTTCGATGCTGTTTTATACTTGACCCATATTTTATTTTAAGAGAACATGAAGGCTATAAATAAATATTTATGATTTTAAACGATTCGATAGGAATAAAATGAACCAATAGTGATAGAGGGTTACTTACCTCAAAAGCTAAGAAATAACACTTCAACACCAACTCCAAACACCCAGCTCCACCACTTCAATCACACAAACCTTAACCAATGGGTGTCCCAAAATCACCAACGTGTTGCCTCCAATCCCTATTGTAGCCTCACTTGAACCTCTCTTCTCTTTTTCTTTTCTTTTTTCTTTTACCTTCTCAAACCCTAGCCGCCTATGGAGCAATTCACAGCCTCTGTTTTGTTTGTTTTCCAAGACTTAAAGCCACAATAGGTGGGCTTATTAACCTAATTTCTCAAAGTTACAGAATTACCCATCTAAGTAATAGGAAATATAATGCCATCTCATAACTAATTCTTTGATATTAATAAATGACCCATATAAATTAATTTAATTACTAATCTATCCAATCAAATAATCCCACACACAACTTGGGTTTTACACCATCATCATACAAAACGTTGTGAAGCTTCTTTTTCTGATTATATGATTTGATTTGCCCTGTAATCCATTTCCTTAATTCAGACTTGAACACCTTCACTCTCTTCCCCACAACATAGACAAAGACGTTTTCACTCAACCCGAATCCCTGAAAAGAGGGAATCGCCTTTCTTGGCCGTAGATTATATGGACTTTTGTTAGCTGAAGGCATGCTTGACTCTCTAATTTCCTTGTCAGCAGTTCTTCTTGTTACCCGTATTTTGGCCTTCTTTGCCTTTCCTTCCTCTTCTACAGGTTTTCCCTTCCCTTTTTCCTTTGTGCCTACAATTCTGTCTCTTTTCTCACGAGCTTTCCTCTTACCAGCATTGTCACCCTCTTCAGCCACATCGTGGATTACTATGCCCCCTGTCCTCATCATTGGTTTCTTCCCCTAGGCCTTCTCATCTGCCTTTCCCTTTCCTTTGGTGGCATTTCCCGATCTTAAAACCTTACTGCTACTTTTCTCCTCATCATCCTTTTACGAGTCCACATCTTTAGATTTTTTCTTATCATCAACTTTCTTCCGAGCCATGGATTTCAGCTTCTTCTCAGACAACAGTCAATCTATTTCTTCAAAACTGTCTTTCACTGCACTCAATGTAAGGCCAATTCCCACAGTGGAAACCAGATAGAGCCTCAATGTTGCAAGATCAAAGAATAGAACAAAGCATTGTAAAGTAATTAATTCATGAAAAAAATAAGTGTTTTAACCTCAATTTCTGTGTGTTAAGAGGGTAAAAACCCAACCACAGAATAACCCCAAGATTGGTAAAAACCCATTTTATATAATGGGCAGTGACTGGCTTTAACAAAAACTAGAGAACTCATTGATAATATGAAAGAAACCTGTTGGATCTTGGATTTGGGAAGGGATTTGTAGAGGGAACAGAAAACCAAAGGAAATGTGGAAAAAAAAAAAAAAACCTTATATTTCATTCTCATTTCCCTTCACTATTCTTTCTCTACACAAATGCGTTCCTAAATTTAAGATCCAGTCACAATCAAAAGATCGCAACAAAAATGAAAACATAGCCATCATTTTCCTCATTTGCTAAGTGTTTGGATCATATTTGAGTGAGATTTGGAAAGGAAAAGTGAAAATGTGAGTGAAATGTGAATGAAATATAGTTACATTTTGTTAGAAATGGGTTTTGGAAGTTTTGGAAAAACAAAGATAACGTTTGGTAAAGTTTTCTAAATATGATTTGAGAATAGAGTTGTATTTTGAGTTTGTGAGTTTTGGAATTATAATTTGAGTGTGGAAAATTTGTTTGATGAATGAGTTTTAAAAAGAGTTTTGAATTGAGTAGGGAAATTTTGATGTGACACATGATATTTGATACAAAAACTTGTAACTCATAACCAAACATACAATTCAAAATTCTATTCAAAACTCATAAGAAAATTTAAAAAATTTTGAATTTTTTTTATTTAAAATATAAAAAATAATAGGTGCCAATTGTTAAAAAAAAAATAAAATAAAATAAAAATTACACTGTTTTGGTCAATCGGCCGGACATAAGGGAGGACGACCGATTAGTCCAAATTTTTCTGCCTTGGAAAGAGTTTTCAAAAGTAGATGTGGAATTAATTTTTGAAAACTCTAAACAAACAAGACACTCAAAACAAGTGGTGGAAATATGTTTGGAGAAGCTAACTAAACATAGCCAAATTTTTCCTCAACTTTTGTCTATTTTTTAGGTGGGACCCATGCACCAAAGTTGGTGGGTCTAAGTGGTAATACGTTCTATGCCGCGTTGTGATTCACATAGTATATTTGGTTGCTCAAAACCATTTTCAGGTGAATGGGAAATTGAAGCCAAAGTGAGCTCCATGGAAATAGAGTATTTGGTGGAAATTCTTAAGGTTTGATTAAAGGCTTGTCCCACTTTGGTTTGGTGGAAAAACTTTTATGGGTTTATAAGGCTTGAGTTCGTAATTTGGGGAGGGCACCCTAAGTTTGTAGAAGGGAGAGGTTAAGGGCAAATTAGGTTAGACCCATTGGACCCAAAAATAAACACGCGCGCGCGACCATCAGTCCGGTCGTTCGGGTAGGCGTGAGGTTGGGTTGAGTTGGGCTTATCCGACCTAATACCTATCTTTTTAGGCCAAAAATATTTGAATTTAATTTTATTTTTTGGTAAAATAAAATTTGTCTAGAATTCGGTTATGGACAAATTGGGCTAGACCATTGGACCCAAAAATAAACAGACGCACGCGCCGTCGCCATCCATCCGGTCAGTCGGGTGGGCCTTGGCCTAAGCCTGGGCTTGGGCGGGTGCATGGTCTGAGGTTGGGTTGGGCTTGATCGACCCAATAACTATCTTTTTGAACCAAAAACATTTGAATTTAATTTTATTTTTTGGTAAAATAAAATCTGTCTAGAATTCGAAATTAATTCTAAAAATCTGTCCAGTTTAATTTCAATTTTTTAATTGAAATCTATTTGCACCTCTTCAAAATTTCTGTATAGTTCCATATCTGTCCAACAGATCCAAATCAGTTCAAATCCAAAACAGTTTTTTATCTATTTGAAAATCAAACCAGATTTGTCCGAACATGTACCATACCTGTTGAATTCAAACTGAAAGGCCACCATTCCATCTATAAATAGCCAGTCTCTCACCTAGTTTTTTCACTCCAATTTTCGTCCCAAATTCTGCCTGCTCTCTCTATATTTTGCTGCATTATTTTCCTTGTGAGAAAGAGTATAAATACTTAGTGTGTTCGTTGTGTGAATAGTGTGTAGTGCTGCTACTATTCACTGTTGATCATTTTATCCTAGGAGATAGACGTCCACAATCTGAAAGCACCGTGGAGAGAACGAATCTGTCTTAAGGACACAGTGTTAAACACTAGACCTAATCAAAAATTTGTTCAAAAAATTAATAAAGTAAGTTGTTAATTTATTTTTTGTTTTATTATTTATTTATATCAATTTTTTATTTTGTTTTTGTAACAAAATAAAAATCTGTTTTTAGTTATTTATTTTTATATTTTGGTTTGATTTTTGTAATCAAACTATCTCTCTCATTTTCTTATTTCTTCTGGTTGTTGTTAAGCACACAAACATAATTTATTCATAATATAGTGAAGATTGTCCAATAATCTTAAAACAGATTTATTTTTTGGTGTCTTCATTGTATTTATTTTTCTGTGCTTTCACAAAATGATATTATGGTTGGAAAATACAAATAGTAGGAATATAATGTTTGACAAATAGTAGTAATATACTGGTGTCATTAATAATTGCAGAATATTAATTAGTGTTACAGAAAATTATTGTGGCATTTTATTTTTCTAGTTTTAGGCCTGGTTTGGAATCTACTAAAAAAAATAAAAAGTCAAAAAGTTATCAAAAAAGTCAAAAAGTTACCATATCTCTATGCATTGGGTGGCAAAAACCTGTTTAAATCTGCAGAGGGTAAAATTACTTTTCTGTCCTTGCTTTTTGTTATTGCCTCTGAGCCGAATATATCACAATATACGCTATCAGAAAGCCCCTTTCCTTCTCTAAACTCCATTCATCGGTGAACAAGCAAGACAAAAACCTTAGTCGGTTCAACAAGTCCAATTCGTCACAGACACACCACCGACTGTCGAAGATCCATCACACCCTTCACCTTGCAACACGGCCATAGCCATGCCAAAGGCAGACCTCGACACGATCGCCTGAAAACAGTAACCGACGGGAAGGACCATTCCTCGTCCAGATCTGCACTACCGCCGACCAGATCTACACTACTTCGGCCCGTATCCCCCCAAACAACAGGGTAATATCTCTTCCACACTATTGAGTTTGAGCATGTGAACCAATTCTGTACATTTCCCCATTTTCGGCGATTTGGTAGCTGTAAAAAAAATCTTCGACTTTTTCTAATGTAATCCACAGTGTATGTCGGTGGTGTTAACCGCCTTTGCCTTTGTCCCTCCTCTTCCGTTTCCGTGAACCATAAATGAACTATACATAAGCAATGCACAGTAACAGTCATTTTAGTAACATGGACCACAACCTATTTTCGTTCTATTTTTGACATTTTATGTCATTCACTGAACAAAAAAATGGCCTCCTTTGGAAAATCAATATATTGGGTTGGGGTTAGACATAGGAGGGTATGACCAATTTTTGGATATTGCATTGCTTGAATTTTTAAAACCAAATCAAGCAATACGTGTTTTTGTTTCGGCTGATTAGTTGACATAATAATAAAAATTATAAATTGTAATTTTGCATTCAATCAATAACAAGATTGGACCTGCGGGACGAATTGTGTGGCCATTTGTTCTATACTGTGCATGACTCCCATGGCTGCATTCATTACATCATTAACATAGGACAATAGATCTGCTTATTCACAAACACACACACAAATGCAGTTGTTAATACAAACAAAAACCGCTTTGTTAGGCAGCGGTTCCTTTCAAATTACAAGGAAACAAGTACGAGAAAGGGATAAGTAGATTGGATATTTTCAAAACAAGCAATTAGAACAGATAAATTTGGTTGGACCCATGAGGACCTTTTTTTTTTTTTTTTAAAAATTTTGTTTTGTAAAACAAAACCCATTAAGTTGATGTTCTGTAAATTTGTTCCTATTGTTGTATATTAATTGGCTGTTACTTTTTCATATCATATCTTTGTTAGTGACAAGTTCTCTTCCCGCTACCGTATAGTTCTGAACTTGCCAACTTGTGCAAGCTTCGAAAGTCCCAATACTACTGGACATTACCCTTAAAACGACTAGGAACAAGCAAATATATCATTGGTAATTTTTTTAAATAAGTTAAAGAAAATGTAATTGTCCCAATTGTGATGCCCCATTTTACGTTTGTCAAATTGTTGCTTTTGGACATATGCCACAATTATTATTGCATTGTAGTAGCCAAATGGAGCACTCACAATCGCAGTCGACGCCTTCTAAACATTTACGTAAGCGCGGTAGTAAACAGTCTTTGCCACAGTCCACAAATGTGCACTAAGCAAATTTGGACTCCGACATGGTGCGCATGTTCTTGCAACTTGTTATCAAAGAATTGGACTCTGGTTTCAAGGGCAACTTCCATACAATGACAATGCATGGATACAGGGTTGTCGCCAAGGCCTTTCAGGAGCATACCCATAAGGTCCATGATGTGAAGCAACTGCAAACAAGTACGCATTGTTAAAAAAGGATTGGCAGTCGTGGTCACGCCTGATGGACAACAAGCATGGGCCAACCGGCATAAGTTACAATGAAGCAACTGGTTTGATACAAGCATCCGACAACTAGTGGGCCCATTATGAAAAGGTAACAATTCCATATTTTTTCACTTACGTCCAACGTGAAGTCATGCATATTGTAGACACCCCATTTTTGACCGACCTTAAGACTCAGACGTCACCAACTGAGCGCTCGGTGATGTTGCATATTGTGCTCGTTCTGAGGTTGCGGAGTCTCGGCTGCGAGCCTTGCCTCCGGACTTCCGGACTCTTTTGTGCCTTGCCTCGGTTTGAGAACCAGGCTCCGTTTTCTCCGTTTTCTCTTCTCGAAGGGAGGGAGAGGTCTCGTAGATCATCTCTCAGTGGCCGTAGGCTACGTTTCGTGGTCGTAGGCCATTTTTCCCGTTTGGAGCCCGGTTCCCGATTTTCGGAGCCGTCGGTCGTGTGCATCGGTTTGAGACCGCTTAACCACCTCCGTTTGCTCCGGTTTTTGGCATACATCTTATTTCCTCCCTTTTGAGGGACACTGTGGCTCGAGAGACCAACTTCGTGGTCGAACGCCACCTCGGTGCTTAACGGCTTGTTTTCGAGGCCTCGGGCCGCGCGTTTTGGCCCCCGAACCTTCGTTTTACATCGGTTTGAGTTCATTTTTGGCGGGGACCTTATTTTCATTGTTAGGAAGGTCATAGAAGAGTGGGAGGCCAGCAATTGTTCTGAAGACCAGCTTTATTCCTTCATCGCTCTTTATCGCCCGTTTTCTTCACTAGAAAGCTGACTTTTTTCATCCCCGGGCCACTTTTTCTGACTTTCCTCCACACCATTGTGTTGTACACACCTGGGAGGCCACCAATGTGGATTGGCCGGCCATCAACTCTTCCTGACCCTTTTGAACCCCTCTAAAAAGTTGGTTTTTCTCTCTCCTGGGTCACATTTCCTGGTTTTTCTCCACATAGCTGTGTTGTGCACACATGGGAGGCCACCTTTTTGGGGTGGCCAGCCAACAAAGCTTCTTGACCCTTTTGACCCTAGCCGGCTGGCCAAGGGAGGTGGCCGGCCGGCCACCTGAACCCTTCGAACCTGGCCGGCCCGAATCCTCTCACCAGGTTCTTATAGTTGTACCCTCTGTTTTGATCCAGACCCCTGCCCGGGGATCTGCCCTTTTGGGGGGGAAATTTGAATTTGATTTTCCCCCCCTTTCCTCCACTCCTCTCCCTATATAACCATCACCCCCACACCCATTTTGAGAGGTTAAAAAAAATTGTTGAGAGCCGTTGCTTACAAACCCCCCCTCTCTTTCATTCAAGCTCCTAAACCCTAAGGTTCTTGCACCCTTTACACTACAACCCATAGCACCACACCTCCATCCTCCATTCCAACACTTTGAGGCTGATTTTCAGAGGCTAGGAGCTCCTCTTCTTGGTCCAAAAGTTGCTGGAAAGTTGTGCTACAAGGATGAGTCATCTTCTCCCTCTTTCTTGCCTTATTTTGTTCTATATCTTAGCCCCTTTTGCTTACATTTTTGGGCTCCAACCTGAACTGTAAATAGTCATATTTTGATCTCCTCTCCATGTTTGATCTAGGGTTTTTCTCTGTTTGAGGCCACCTACTATCCCTTTCCCTTTTATCACTCTTTTGGCCCTTTTCTTGCATGATATGTTAGCCCTATTTGTAAGCATTTCTGGGCTTTGATCCAAACTATAAGGTACTTTATTTTGATCCCCTCTTCAACTTTGTTGAAGGGATCTTCACTGTTTGAGGCCAGCTACTGCCTCTTGCTTTCTATCCCTCTTTTAGGGCCATTTTTGCATCATATTGTAGCCTTACTTGTGAGCATATTTGAGACTTGATATAAACTGTAAAGTGCCTTATTTTCCCATCTTCAACGTTTTTGAAGGGCTCTTTGCTATTTGGGGCCAGCTATTGTCCCTTGTCTCTAATCTCTCTTTTAGGGCCATTTTTGCATGATAGATTAGCCCTACTTGTGTTCATTTTTGAGAGTCATCATAAACTGAAAAATATCTTGTTTTAATCTCATCTTCAAGTTTGTTTGAGATCCCATTTTTGTTTGAGATCATATGCCTCCTTGTATGCTTGATTGTCTCTTGTTTTGAGCCCTACACCTAAGCTCTTATTGCATGCTTTGTTTGACCTTCTAGCCCCTGGAATCCAGTGGATTTACAGTGGTTTTGATACTCTTTTGAGCCTCCAAATCAGAGGAGGATGACCCCCTCTCACCTTGACTTGTTTGATGGCCATTTTGGCCTTCCAAAGGGACCCCTCTTTACATGCTTTGAAGTCACATTTCAGGGTCAATTTGGTGAGTTTTGGAGCTATCATATTTTATTTTCAGAGTTTTTTGTGTCATGCTAAGTGTCCTTGATGCATGTGCTTAATAATCCCTTTGTATGCCCTCTAAAGGAACCCATCATTTGTGCATGTGTTGGCTGCATTTCCATGTTTATTTGGGCATATTTTGTTCACTGATTTTTTCTGGTTTGATGAGTTCTCACTTGCTTCATATACGTGTCATGTAATCCATGTTTGATAGTCAAAATTGCATGCTATGTTAGGCCATCTTGCTAGCATCTTTTGGCCATGCTTTGAACTAGAAATGTTCATGTTTTGGGACTACCTTGGTTCTTTCTTTATGCTTCAAGATCAAATAATGCATTCTTTGTATAGCTATAGGTCAATACATATGCCTAATTTTGTGTTTCGGGATTCATCGCATGCATCGGGTGCCATGTTTCCATGATTCAGGATCATTTTGCATCATGATTTAGTGCTGGAAATTGCATGTTTGAATTCCATGTTTCATGCCTTGCCATGCCTTGTTAGAGTGGCATTTGTGCCTTAGGGTCGGTCCTCGGTTTGCGTGCACGTGTGCGCGCATCTCGAGTGTCTCATTTTCATCTCAATGGCTACTGATGTGAGTGTGGCTGTGGTCCACTCATGTTGGTGTAAGTCCATTATGCATTGTGTATGCCATTTCAATTCATAGCATTGCGTATGCTAGGTTGTATGTTAGAGCATCGTGTATACCATGTTACATCAAGCATTGTGTATGCCATTTCATAGCATTGTGTATGCTAGGTTGTATATTAGTTGCATTCATGCATGTCATGCATATTTCATTGTGTTTGGGATAGGAGTTAGCCCGAGCATGGGAAACGAGGGACGTTTCGTACTTTGAGTGACGTAACGTGTCTCAATTCCCAGTCACCGACACTCCGGATCATCCATGATGGAGTCTCGGTCTTGTTGTGTTTATATGTGCATTCATTCTATATTGAGTCATGCAAGTCGACTCCTCAGCCATCATGCATTGAGATGCGCGATTGGTGGCACGATGATCGAGGACTACGCTCCCTGAAGAGTAGTCAAGCATACATATGTGAAAATACATTGCCATGCCCCCTTTCCTGCTCTCTGTTGCAGCAAATCAGAAACCGGCAATCTTTTGGGCTTCGCGCAATATTCCGGGCTTAATTGTAAACAGAGGCTAATTGGGGCATCGCAATGGATTTCTGCGCCAAGCAACCCGAACATGCATCATTCATCATCCGAAGTAGAGTTAAGGCAGTCCCTAGCTTGCATGCTAATTTACTGCTTTCCTAGATTAATTTGTTAATTAATTAGGGTTTTGTACTTATTTGGACTGTATTATTTATTCGGACCCTCCGAGCGAGGGCACAATTGTAATAAGTGTGCGTGTGTGTGATGTATGTCTTCCAACCCCACGTCTTTCTCCATTTTATTTACTAGCTTATGATGGTTAGATTAGGGCATGTTTCAATTAGCATACAGTATGATAGCATGTTTGCATTCATTCATCTGTTTTGCATGCACCGGGCTCAACGCATCATACTAACTGCATTTGTATTTCAATTCCGAGTTGAATACATGTTAGCTGTAGCATTCCATATGCCATGTTTAGAATAGCCGAGCCTATCTTAGTTGCATTTTGCATGTGTTGCATTAGGCATTTCTGTATAGTTAGGATCATGCATGATTTCTAATTAGCTTCTGTTTTGGCTTGGAGTACTCGGTAAGTTTTTATGCTTTAGCATCCTTACATGTGTGTGAGTGACTGTCATGATAGCATGCTTACCATGAGGCTATTTGCTTATGTGATATAACTGCCTGAATGCCTGTGGGTGAAGGTTGGGTTATTTGGATTGGAACAATGCATTGACTGTGAGTTTTAAGCCCACTAGATAGTGGCAAAACCATGTTTTCTAACCCCACCTGAGGGTGGCAAAATCTGCATTTTAAGCCTACTTGCGAGTAGCAAACCATCTTCCAAAAAACAAACATGAAATGTTTTGTTCCAATTCAGGCGACCTGGTCTATATTTGTATGATGTGCGCATCCCATAGTAAATCTAGGCTAATAACCGAATAAGAATGCATAATGTTTTCAAAACTTGATATCATGGTTAGTAGAGGTCGATCTTTGATTGGGCGAGCGGGGGTGCTCACGAAGTGACCTTCCCCAATCGTACCCAAGTTCCCGAGCCGAGGCAACTTTGGTGATGACGGACACGTGGCCTTAGGCAAACGAGTCAGGGTTTCCTAAATTTCCCAAAAATAAAATATTTAGGTGGCGACTCTGTATCTGGCAAAGTAGTCCATGTTTGGCACTTCTTTCGAAAATCTGTTTTCTCAAAACGATTTGCCGGATTTGGACTCTTTGGTTCAGATTAAGAACCGTGACATTAGAGTCCTGAACTGTAGTGAGCCCAAGATGAACGGAACGGAGGACTCATCCCCCCCGGGGCGTTCGGGGACGTCTACACATATATTACAATATATATATTTTAAAATTCTTCATTAATATTTTAATGTGACAAAAAAAGAGAACTGCCTTATCACTAATTATATTTAATAAATGCATTGTCACTTGGCTGGAGGAACCAATTATAAAAAGAATTTTATTTTTTGGGAGGGAGTTTTATGAGTTTCAATGGGCCTGTACTACTGCTGTTGGACTATTGTTAGACACCTATTTTTCACCCCAATTACCTTTGTTATACTTGCTAAGTTGTCTATCTGTCTCTCTATCTCCCCTCCTATGTATGACTGTTTTGTGAAATTTTTTTAAGTGTTTTGTGAGTTTGTGTGGGCAAGTACTTCACTTTCACTTCCAGTTCGTACTCCAAATTGCATTTTTGTGGGTTTGAGTGGCCTTATACATATGTGGTTACCTTGAGACCTATTTTTCACTCCAAACAGGTTATTTATATACTTTGGTAAGTTGGCCAAGCAAGATTCATTCACAAATCTCTTTGGCTCAGGTTGTTGTGTCTGGGTGTTTTCTGCTTATCAATGTGAATGGGCATGTACTAGTAGTGCATGAGTAGACACCTATTTTTTACATCACGTTACTTTGTGATTATAATTTAGTCTTTAAATAACTAATTTTATTTGTTTAAAACAAAAAACACCCAGATCTTTGTTTTTTTCCATTCCCTTTCTGACATGTTAAGGACCTTCCCAAAACCCTTACATTATGTCACTGTTGTTTTTGTCTTATCTTACCCTGATTGTTTATGTTATGGAGATGATTTAAACCTCATTTGCCCCTCCTTCCTATTTATGCCTTTTGGTTTTTTACTGTATGCTTTGATTTTGTTGTGTTTATTATTTACATATGTTGTTTTTGCCTTTGTAACCAAACAAAAATCATGAGAGGGTTTATTTATGTGCTATTGTTTACCTTACATACACTACATGATCAATCTGATATTTCCATTGGTTACATAAACAGACCATGGCTGTTGTGTTTCCCCTCCTTCCTTGTTTTAATTTATGTTTATGTGTTTCGGTTTTTCCCAGATTGACAAGAATGCACTGAAGTTCAAAACGAAACCGTTGGAGCACAAGAACCTCATGCGAAGGGTGTACGACGGTGCAACGGCAACCGGGAAATATGCATGGACACCAGGGGCATCATTTGAACCTGTCGCAATCGAGGACTGTCCTTTGCTGGTGGATGAAGAAGACTGCGAGGATAGCAACGGTTTGCCCCCTTTCCAGCCATCCGCGCAGCGTGAACACACTGTCCACCACACTTCTACGCAAGAGGAGGAGACCCTGGTCACTATACACGCTGCGTCGTCGGCAATTCACGCAGATGACACCCCTAGCGGGAGCAAATGTAAATTTAGTCGCACAACACACCCACAGCGAAAAAAAGGGCAGAGTAAGGGAGCTTCGCTGTTGGCGAGTAACATGGAAAACCTTGCGTCTTCAGTTAAATTTTAACAACGCGAAGTCCGCATGCATCATGAGTACGAAGATTCGACGAAGGAGCTCGTTGGCAAGTGTATGGCAAGGTTATACTCCCTGGAAGGCTTGGACCCGCAAGACCCACTTATTGTTTTTGGTTTGACGCTAATGAACAACCCGGCAAATCAAGCAATATTGTTGCAAATTCCGACGGATGCGCCGGTCATTAGTCGGCTGTTGTAACACAGCCCGCGGGGGACCTCACTACAGCTCGGACTCGATTTGTTGTCACGGTTCTTAATCTTGAACTAAAGAGTCCAAACTCGGCAAATCGTTTTGAGAAAACAGATTTTTAGAAAAGAAGTGCCAAACATGGACTGTTTTGCCAGATACAGAGTCGCCACCTAAATATTTTATTTTGGGAAATTTAGAAAACCCTGACTCGTTGCCGAAGGCCACGTGTCTGTCATCACCAAAGTTGCCTCGGCTCGGGGACTTGGGTACGATTGGGGAAGGTCACTTCGTGAGCACCCCCGCTCGCCCGATCAAAGATCGGCCTCTACTAACCATGATATCTAGTTTTGAAAACTTTGTATGCTCTTATTCCGGTTCTTAGCCTAGATTTACTATGTGATGCGCACAGCATACAAGTACAGACCGGGTCGCCTGAATTGGAACAAAACATTTCATGTTTGTTTTTGAAAGATGGTTTGCTACCCGCAGGTAAGCTTAAAATGCAGATTTTGCCACCCTCAGGTGGGCTTAGAAAAACATGGTTTTGCCACTATCTAGTGGGCTTAAAACTCACAGTCGATGCATTTGTTCCAATCCAACTAACCCAACCTTCACCCACAGGCATTCAGGCAGTTATATTACATAAGCAGTTAGCCTCATGGTAAGCATGCTATTCATGGCGGTCACTCACACGCATGCAAGGATGCTAAAGCATAAAAATTCACCGAGTACTCCAAGCCAAAACAGAAACTGATTAGAAATCCATGCATGATCCTAAGTATACAGAAATGCCTAATGCAACGCATGCAAAAATGCAACTATAGCAGGCTCGGCTATTCTAAACATGGCATATGAGATGCAACGGCTATCAAGTATTCAATTTTGAATTGAAATACAAATGCAGTTAGTATGATGCGCCAAGCCCGGTGCATGCAAAACAGATGAATGAATGCAAAACATGCTATCATACTGTATGCTAATTGAAACATGCCCTAATCTAACCATCATAAGCGGGTAAATAAAAGGGAAGAAAGACGTGGGGTTGGAAGACATACATCACACACACGCACACTTATTACAGTTATGCCCTCGCGCAGAGGGTCCGAATAAATATACAGTCCTGAATAAAAGAATATTACAATCCAAATAATACAGTCCAAAATGTGTACAAATTCCTAATTAATTTACAAATTAACTAAGAAAATAATAAACTGGCATGCAAGCTAGGGACTGCCTTGATTCTGATGAATGATGTATGTTTAGGCTGCCTTGCGCGGAAATCCACTAGGATGCCCCAATTAGCCTCTGTTTTGCAATTGTTCTTGGAAAGCGCGCCAAGCCTCGGAAGACTGCTGATTCTTGATTTTGCTGCAACAGAGAGCAGGAAAGGGGCATAGCAATGTATTTTCACAAATGTATGCATGCCTCGATCCTCGTGCCACCAATCACGCATCTCGATGCATGATGGCCGAGGAGTCGATTTGCACAATTCAATATCGAATGAATGCACATGAAAACACAACAAAACCTAACTCCATCATGGATGATCCGAAGTGTCGGTGACTAGGGAATTGAGACACGTTCCGTCACTCGGAGTACGGAACGTACCTCATTTCCCGTGCTCGAGCTAACCCCTATTCCGAACACAATGCAATATGCATGACATGCATGAAATGCAACTAAGATACATCCTAAAATGCAACATGCTATGAAATGACATACACGGTGCACGATGCAACATGGCATACACAATGCTCTAATATACAACCTAGCATACACAATGCTATGGAATGAAATGGCATACACAATGCGATATGGACTTACACTAACACAAGTGGACCTCAGCCACACTCACACAAGAGGCCAATAGATGAAAATGAGACACTCGAAACGCGTGCACGCGTGCACGCAAACCGAGGACCGAACCTACGGCACGGATGCCACTCTAACATGACATGACAAAACATAAAAAATGGCATACTAACATGCAAATTTCATAGTCAAAATGAGATGCAAAACAGCCCCGAAACATGGCAAAGTGGTACCCGATGCATGGAACGAGTCCCGAAACATGAATTTTGGCGCATGAAATGGCCCAGAGCTATGCAATGCATGCAATATTTGAACATGAAGTGTAAAGACAGAAGCAAGGCAGCCCCAAAAAAAGCATGTTTACAGTTTAAATCAAGGCCAAACAGTGGGCACAAGTGGGGCTAAATTAGTATGCAAAAATGGCCCTAAAAGCAAGATAATGAAGCAAGTGCAAGCTTCTGTCCCTAAACAGAGAAGGGGCCTTCTACAATATTTAAGAGGGTCCAAAAATATGATTTTTTACAGTTTATGACAAATCCCAAAGACAGATACAAATACACTCAAAATGCTATGCAAAATAAGGGCCAAAATAGAGATAAAGAAGCAACTGATACATGCTGGTCTCAAACAGGTAAGGTCCCTTCAACAATGTTGAAGAGGGGCCCAAAATATGACTTTTTACAGTTTATGACCAGAGCCAAAACAGTGTACAACTATGCTCAAAATGCTATGCAAAATAAGGACCAAAATGGAGGCTACAACACAAAGTATACAAATGATGCTCCAAATAGCAATAGACCCTTAATGAAATATGGAGAGGGGGTCAAAAAAAGCCATTTTCAGTTCGGACCAAGGTCCAAAAACAGAAGCTCAATAGGTTAATAAACTATGCAAAAATGGGGCTAAACACATGGATACAATGGCAAGTGATATATGGAGACCCCAAACAGTGATAAGCCCTTCTACAATATTAAATAAGGGCTTGAAATAAGCCTATTTACAGTTTTCATCATGCTTCAAAACAGATTACATATAGGCCAAAAACAACATGCAAGGAAATGGCATATAAGAGGGATAATGAAGTAAGTACCAAATGGGGGCCTCAAACAGTGAGAGGCCCTTAATGAAACATGAAGAATGGCTCAAAATAAGCCTAGTTCCAGTTAGGGTCGGAGCCCAACTATGCAAGCATAAGGAGCTAAAATATAGACGAAGAAAAGAGCAAAAAGAGAAAAAATGAGACTCACCCTTGAAGACTAGTCTTTCATCAACTCTTGGCTTGAGAAAAGATGCTCATTGCCTCTGTAAATGGCCTCCGAACTGCTGGTATGGAGTATGGGTTGGTTGGCTTGGAGATGGAGTAGAAAATGGATCCAAGAGTAAAAGGGTTTTGGTGCTTGGAATATAGAGAGAGAGAGACTGAATGTAGGAGGCTCCAAACAAATTTTTCTAACCCTTTTTCCAGAGCTGGAGGGTCTGTTATATAGACACAAGAGGGTGGAAAAGAGAGGGAAAAATGGGGGGGAAATGAAATTCAAATTTCCCCCCAAAATTGGCCTAAAGGGAGATAAAGGGGGAAGTGATAGTAGGAGATCTCAAACTGAAGAGAGCCCTTCAACAAAGTTGAAGAGGGGCTCAAAATAAGACACTTTGTAGTTTATAACAAGCCACGAAAATAAATACAAGTAGGCCTAAACTATCATGCAAGAAAAGGCCTAAAAGAGGGTAAAGAAGCAAGTGGCAGTAGGAGATCTCAAACAGCAAAATGTCCTTAATTAAACATGAAAAGGACCTCAAAATATGACTATCTCAAGTTCAGGTCGGAGCCCAAAAATGCAGAATGAAGGTTCGGGAGCCAAAACACGCAGTTCGGAGCCCCGAAAGTGGGCTGTTAGGCACCAGAAGTGGTGTCCGACCACGAAGTTGGTCTCTCGGACCACAGTGTCCCTCAAAAGGGAGGAAATAAGATGTATGCCAAAAACCGGGGCAAACGGAGGTGGTTAGGGGGTCCCGAACCGAGGCACACGGCCTGACGGCTCCGAAAACCGGGAACCGGGCTCCGAAATGGGAAAACTGGCCTACGACCACGAAAATTAGCCCACGGCCACTGAGAGATGAACGAGACCTCTCCCTCCTTCGGGAAGAGAAAACAGAGAAAACGGAGCCTGGTTCGCAAACCGAGGCAAAGCACAAAAGAGTCCGGAAGTTCGGAGGCAAGGCTCGTAGCCGGGACTCCGCAACCTCAGAACGAGCACAATATGCAACATCACCAAGCGCTCAATCGGTGACGTTTGAGTCTTAAGGTCGGTCAAAAATGGGGTGTCTACAGCTGTGAATGAAGAAGTCCCAAAATATGGGTGGTCCATCAGCGCTGACGCTTGGCTCAGGAAAGAGTGGCTGGTTCTGACGCTTTCAGTCACCGAAAAGGGTTCATGTTTCATGAAATAACTGTCCTGCATTAGTTTTCTACCATGTTGCTACCTCCTATGTTTGTTTTAAATTTTTTTTTCCCTGCCAACAACCTGTGATTGAGTGTGTGTGTGTGTGTGTGTGTGTTTTTTTTCCTGTTATAAACAACTGTGACAGTGTGCATGGCTTTTTTTGTTAGGGAATCGGTTTGTGATGTTGTGGATGTTCTATTACATGCTTGCAACAGCCACATAAAGCAGGTTGTGTTTGGCAACTTGCTTGCAAATTGTCTACTTTTAATTATGGGAATCTAGACCTGTTTAAAATTTATTTTCAGTCAATAATGTACATACCCTCTATTTGATGCACATATTTTGTTCGAAACATTTGCATAATCAGTTTTTATTTCATATGTACACGAATTTTAACAACCGTTATTGACACTTATTTTTATAGTTTATTTGGTGTATAAATGGTTGTCTCGGTTCATAAATGTAGAATATCAAACACAAACTCATCAAATGAGTTTTCCTTATGTATAAAAAAAAAAAAAAAATTGTCGAATGAAGATTTATCAAATATGAATAAATGAAACCGTTTTTTACAACATAAATTGTTTTAAAAATTATTTGTTTCCGCAATCATTTTTTTTCTCCACACAAAGTTTGTCTACAATAATTTTGTTTTTCCAAATTTTATTGTTGACAATAATTTTGTTCGCAATTTTAGTGTGAACACATTTTTTTATTTTATTTAGTTTAAAACAGTCTTACAATTTTTCAATATTTATGTTACGTGCGTACCAAATTAAAATGTTGACTATAAAATATGAACAAAATGTAGAGAACACAACAAATACGCAACAGAACAAAATGAAATTTTCTAAACACTGTTTCACAAAAATTATACCAAAATAAGCTGTCCATTTTATTATCATGGCTACACAAAATAGAATTTTTTGAGCACAAATAAATTTTTTTTGGTTCCCACAAAAACGAGAATCAAACATGTAGGCCCCCTCCTCCTTGTTCAATCTCTTATATAACAAAAACCAACGCACATGAAACAAAATAGCCCCCACAACTCCTTGGTCATTATATTCTTCCCCTTTTTAATTGTTTATTTCCATATTTGTTCATAGTGTGGTTCTCTCTCTCTCTATCTACCGTGAACTCGTTCACTTTCCTTGTTTATTTCCTTGTTTGTGCTTTCAAGTTTTTGACATTTTCTGTTCTAACATTTCCAAATGGCGGACGACACAGGTCCTAGTTACATCGTGCAACATGGTACATCCTGGGAAGCTATTAATGAAATTGCGAGGGAAATGGTGGTCGAAACTGATCACAACTTGATAGACGCGTGGAATAGTATGGCAAGATATTATTACAACCATTATTACAAAGTCCCTCGAAATACATCAATACTTTCGGGACATTTATGGATGTTTGAGTTGTTTAACGGGCACCAGGGCCAATTTGAAGATGCTGTCAGTATGCCACAACGACTGTTCTTGTTGTTATGCGACGTGTTTCATAGTTTTGGGTTGACATTGCCGCAGCGGTAGCATGGCGTTCCGCTGGAAGAGAAGGTAGCCATTTTCAATTGTGCGTTGTAGGGTATGTCTTGGAAAAATTTGCAAGAACGGTTCCAACACTCAAAGGAGACATTGTCACGCAATTATCATGAGGTAATGCAAGCTATGATACCGTTCACATCAGTTCATAGTAGGAGTCTTATGCCCGAACAAGTAAAATTAGAGGGCGATCCACATTTACAATCGCAGCGGCGGTACCAACCATTCAAGGTGACAGTTTCCATAAATGTGCATTTTTTTTAAAGCTTCGAAATAAACCATCAAATTTTTAACTAATTTGTAAAAAATTGGTGCATTGCGTAGGACTGCATCGGTGCACTGGACGGCATGCACGTGATGGCTCGTGTCTCGCAAGAGTACGCCACATCGTACAATGGCCGGAAAGGCGTGCCAACATAGAATATCATTGCCGTATGCGACTTTAATTTGTGCTTCACATTTGTGTCAGCCGGTTGGGACAGGGGCATGCACAACAACGGGTGTTGCACTATGTCACAATCGAGCCGAAACATCGCTTCCCGCACCCCGCACCAAGTAAAAAATATTAAACAGGCTATGAAATTGTTGATTGGAAAAATAAAGAAGTATATGCATTCTTCAAACAGGTAAAAAATATTAAACATGTTATGAAAAATAGCCATTTCAAAAAATAAATAAGTAAACAATCTCATAAACATATCATCTTGAAGTATATGTAGTCATATTGTTGTCAAGTGTACACTGTAATAGTATTCCAGACAATGAATAACATTTGAAAAATGGTAATACAAGCAAAATTCGTACTTGTTAATAGTGCTGCTGGTACACAAATGTGTTGAGTGTAGTCATGAAAGTGCAATGCAACTTTCTTCCCTGAAGTTATTGCCTTTACTAATGGCCACATATTTTGAAGTGGACAAAAATTGGTTTCGGAACAAAAAATATTAAAACTACAATTGAAACAAAAATGTAATTGGAAATATAATTTTTCACAACAAAAGTAATTGTGAAAAAGAGTAATTGAAAACAAAATTGGAAAAAGAATAATTTACTAACGAAATAATTGAAAATTTAATTATTATAAAAAAAAAAACTGAATGGGAAGAAAAGTTAATTGAAAAATAATTTAAGTGCTAAATAATAATGTGAAAATAAAAATGAAATGAAACAAATTTTGCAAGCAAATTAGCAACAAAAAGTTAATTGGAAAAACAAATGCTGCGAGTGAAACAGAGAGTAATTGGAAATATAATTTTGTAATTGGAAATATAATTTTTCACAACAAAAGTAATTGCGAAAAAGAGTAATTGAAAACAAAATTGGAAAAAGAATAATTTACTAACGAAATAATTGAAAATTTAATAATTATAAAAAAATTAATTAATTCTAAAAAAAGTAATTATTATAATTCACAACAAATGCTGCAATTGGAAATATAATTTTTCACAACAAAAGTAATTGCGAAAAAGAGTAATTAAAAACAAAATTGGAAAAATAATAATTTACTAATGAAATAATTGAAAAATTAATTATTATAAAATAATAAAAAAAACTGAATGGGAACAGAAGTTAATTGAAAAATAATTTAAGTGCTAAATAATAATGTGAAAATGAAAATGAAATGAAACAAATTTTGCAAGCAAATTTGCAACAAAAAGTTAATTGGGAAAAAAAATGTTGTGAGTGAAACAGAGAGTAATTGGAAATATAATTTTTCACAACAAAAGTAATTGCGAAAAAGAGTAATTGAAATCAAAATTGGAAAAAGAATAATTTACTAACAAAATAATTGAAAGTTTAATTATTATAAAAAAATTAATTTTTATAATTCACAACAAATGCTGTAATTGGAAATATAATTTTTCAAAACAAAAGTAATTGCGAAAAAGAGTAATTGAAAACAAAATTGGAAATAGAATAATTTACTAACGAAATAATTGAAAAATTAATTATTATAAAAAAAAAATTGAATGGAAAGAAAAGTTAATTGAAAAATAATTTAAGTGCTAAATAATAATGTGAAAATGAAAATGAAATGAAACAAATTTTGCAAGCAAATTTGCAACAAAAGGTTGATTAGAAAAACAAATGTTGTGTGTGAAATTTTCAGATAACGAGCATTCAGTTTTTATGTGTACGTTTTTTCCTTTAATTTTACGAAATGACAACCATTTATGAAGCAATAAAACATGTTGGAAACTTCATTTTCTTGGCAGTTTGTTTGATTTTCTGAAAATATAAACTGAAAATCGAAAAAGAAATGGTTACGAATCAGGTGACAGTGAAAAACATTTTGTGTTCCATGCAGGAAAATACTATTTGGTGGATAGCGGCTATAGTAACAAGATATGGTACCTAGCCCCGTACAAGGGGTATAGGTATCACCAAAATACCCATCGAAATCAAACACTACAGAATGAGTTCGAACTGTTCAACAAAGCACATTCGTCATTGCGTAGTTGTATCGAGCGGACATTCAGTGCCTGGAAGTCTAAGTGGGGGACTTTGCGGAATATGCAGAAGTTGAGTTTTTCTAATCAGGTTACCTTTCTATGTGCGTCGATGGCATTACATAATTTCATACACTGACATAGTGAACTTGATAAGGTCACAATGGCTATCCCAGACAACGATGATTAAGTGGCCCCCCAAATGCCCGACTACGACGAATACATACGGGTTGCTGATATGATGAAAGAAGGGGACTCTGACCCAGCAATGGCCGCTGTAAGATCGAACATTACATACCAACTCGTACGACAAGCGCACCGATAGAGGCAGATATGTTTAACAATAATGTTGGTTAAATTGTTAATATCTATAACTGAGATTCATATTTGTAAACACGTTTGATTTTAATATTTTCATGTCTTTCGAAAAATACATTTTCAACAAATTTTATTTTTAAAGGAAGTATGTCCACTAATTAACATATAAATTATATGAAGGAAGTATTTGCAATAGCTTTGTAATGGTAAGCAATAGATGCAAGTCCTACAAAATAAAATCTGTGTCGAAAATTTGTGAAAAATAATGCAAAATATTTGCTTTGTTTGGTATTTGTCGTAGTTTTTCAGCAAATTTTTTTGACAAAATTTATACTTTCCCATCCATTTTTTTAAAAAAATTTAAAATAATTTGTTCTCAAAATGGCATTAAAAAATTATTTGTAGCCATTGGTAAAAAAAAAACAAAAAAAACCAAAAAAATAATTTTTATTTATGCAACACGTGGTTTTTTTTTTTTTTTTACATGTTATTGGTTTATGATTTTTTTTGGAAATTATATGATATCAATTTGTGTTGTCCTTGAAAGCACACCCGCTAATAATGGAGAAAAAAATAAAAAATTACAATTTTGTACAAGCACAACACTGTGCGTCCGTGTTGCACTCTTTTTCCAATTTTCGGATAATACGTGAAACAATTGCAGCCATTGGTTGACATGCACGGTACCCAAGCAAGTCAATTTGTCTCTTCTTATTGGTGTGTCAGTATGGAAGGGTAAAACAGTCATTTTAGTTGTTGTAATAATATTTTATTACACATTTATTCGTGAAAAGTTAAAATGTTAACTCAAACATCTATATTTTTTTCCTCAACTTTTTAGTTCAAAAAGACAAAAAGTACACTTATTTAGAACATCCCAAACAACCCCTTAGTAACAAGAAAAGTAAAATTATTTTGTGTTATAATTTATTTTCTGTAAAGACCAAAAAAATAAATAATTAATTAAAATTCAGAATTTAAACGATCGGTATTTATTTTCCAAAATTGACGGATTAGCAGAATTTTGGTGTTAAAGTTTTTGGTTTTATGACCTATGACATAATAATTTGGATTTATGTATGTAAGTTTTACTTAACTGTTTGGTCCTTTTTAATTATATAAATAGTGGGGACCATCTTGAGTCCATCTAAAATATTTGTAGTCTAGTCTCAATAGAAAATTTATTTTAGATTATTAAACTTCATTCATTTTGGATCCAATTGATTAAATTATGTGCCATCTGTAATTACTTGTTATTGTTATTATGAGAAAATTGTGAATATTTATGGTGTGTACCACCAAACGAAATGTATATTTGTGATGAGAAAAAATTATATCATTTTATATTATAAAATATTAAGATGTTAAAATAAAATTTTAATATATATATGTGTGTGTGTGTGTGTGCGTGCGTGTGTGTGTTGATTTCTAATCACACTGCCAAACAGGTACTCAGCTGGAGAACATCGGCAGGATAGATTGCACTCGAACAACCTGTCACAGAAAGATAAGACTCCGGCAGTGGTTCGTTCACCTGGAGGCACTCCGACGATCAAGTCAGTACTCAATTATCTCTCAAAGATAGCAAACAGTGCTTAACTCACTAGCCAGGATACAAAAAGTGTATCTTAGACCCACGAGAGTGCCCTACTTTTATAGCCAGCACTAACCTGATCTCTATAGAAACCTAGCTTCTCTTGGACTCTCCAATAGATAAAGATAAACTTCCTATGAGCTTTATCCTTATCCCGGCTGAGGTCCTCCTCCATTCTAGGACTCTTTTAGCTTATCCGTTCATCTCAGATTCCGGTATCTCTGTAGATAACCTACGTGGCACCTCGGCTGGCACTTCAGTGCCACCTTGGCCACGTGTTGTCATTCATAAAAATACGTCCCCACAACTGCCACCTAGGTTCTATTACCTCAGCAAACTGAGGTGATGGAACCTATACATGTACTTCCCCGACCGAGATCGTGACTCGTTGGCACCAAGAAACAAGGACTCAAATGTCCACTTGTCAAGAATCAAGAATCAAGAACCAAGAACCATGAACCGTCATGTTCCATTTCATCTAGGTCCAACATCTCGACAGAGATCGGACTGCTAGCAGAGATCATGACTTGCTAGTTCAAGAACATCAAGATCCTAGTATCAACTCATCAGAAACCAAGAATAAACAAGTTCTTTAAACGAGATCGTCCCCCTAGCCGAGGTCTTTTCTTCATTAAATCAAGAACTCCAAGAGTTCTACCTGCACATGAGCTGTCACGCATGGTTTCTTAACCGTTCTGCCACGCGTCTTTTTCTCATTGATCCGTACCTGACACGCGCCATCAGGTTGCGTCGTTTCTGTGTGCGTTGTCTGATAGACACGTCGTCCAAGGTATGTCATTTATGCTTTGCCGCCTTTTCGTGTTTTAACAAAACATCTTTCTCTCTCCCCGTCTCTTCATTTTACATTCTTGCTTTCCCTCTGCATTCAAGTTTTTCTCTCTCTAACAAATCCCCAACCTTCATTGTTGCCTTTTCAAGCTTTCTGCAACCACTCCGTTCACCTCCTCTGGTACAGCATTCACCGTTCTGCTCCGTTTACCGTCATTGCCTGACTTCAGCGACCTCATACCGACGTCATCTTCTTCGGTGAGTCGCTGTTTTTTCCCCTTTTCAGTCTTCAAAATTTTTTATTACATTTAATGGTTGCCATTGCAAACCTGTTCGTGTTCCTTGAAAATTTGCTTGCGTTTTAAATTTCGTCATTCATGTATTGAACTTGTTTGTTCTGCAATTCTGTGCTTGTCCAATCCACCTCTAGGTCTGCACATGCACACACAAACCGCTCATACACTTGATGTTCTTGCAACTTGCCACTGTCTTCGACTTGTGCACATCTATATTTTATTCAGTGTTCTTGAATTCATATTTGTTTTCTTGAGTCTGAATCATTGTGCTTCTCTATTTTTCTGTTTCCTTGTTGCATTTTCCAGATTCTTGCCTTTAATTCTCTGCTTCTACATAGATTAGGCTTGGGTTTTGGTAGAGAAATCACAAAATTAGGAAAACTGAAACAAACTCCCTTTGATCTTGAAAAACCCTTGCCCCAGTTTCTGTTTTGAGTTTAGCCGAGGTCCTCTCAAACCTATTCCCAACTTTTTTACTTGAATTGTGTACCAATACCTCCCAAGCCGACATCATAGGAATGTTTAGGTGGAGAGTAGACACCCCTACTAAGCTAGAGTACTTTAGGCAGGAGTTTTCTATACCAGCCGATGTTCAAATACGGTTGGCTGGAGAGAACGACTCCATTATGCCCGGGAAGGACTATATGCCCTTTTCCGTAGTCTCTATTATCGAAGGAGGAGTCAGATTCCCTCTTAACACCCTTTTCAGAGAGGTCCTCCACTATTACAAACTGAACCCCATGCAACTAGCTGTAAACTCCTTTAGGATCATAAACGGAATTGCCGAGTTGGAGCGTCGACAAAATGCTAGGATCTCCTTATCTGATATTCAATATTGCTACACGATGTGTGGCCTTAAAACCAAAGCTGGTTATACGTACCACCTTAAGCCGAGATCAACCCAATACAAGCTGATAGCCGACATTTCGGACTCTAATAAAGGCACGACTGATGATTACCTGACTGTTTCGGGCAATTGGGAGTTCGCGCCAAACGACGATCTCCACCTCTTCCCGTTGTGCCGCGGGGTTTTTAAGGATGATATGGGTAAGGACTTAGTTTCCCTTCCTAGAGTCCCTCTTACTTTCTTTAATCATCTTTTCTATCACTTTGTTTCTAACGTATGTTCTCTTTTTACAGCTCTCCCTCAGCCAGAAAAAGACTTTCGCCGACACTACACACCAAGCAAAGACCTGGTTCACCTTCTCGGCCTTCCACTTGAGTTTCGTAAGGCTCCAATCCAACCAATCCACCCACTGCTCTGCCAGCAATCCACTTTGGCACAAGGGTCACAGTTGCCGCAACTGCCGACGAGATGGGATGCAACAAGGCTGTCGTCGAAGACCTTCTTGCCAACATCCCTGGTGTTGTCACAGTCCAATCTTCACCATCACAATCCTAACCCAAACCAAAGCAAAAAAGGATAAAGAGGGCCAAGGTAAAAGCCTCTTTCACCCAAGTTGAATCTGAACATACAATTCTAATCTCAAAGCTTGCCGAGATTGAGAAAACTAGCTCTGCCACCGAAAAGAGACCTGCTGAGGGTGACCCCTCTGAAACTGCTAAGTCAAAGAAGGGGAGGTCAGACTCTGCAGCCACCTCGGGTTCACTTAAAGCCGATGACCCTTGGGCCCCATCTATCGTAATAGAGGACAAGCCAGTCAGAACAGGTGATAGCGCTGCCGACATTAAGGTCGGCGTTGCCCTCTCCACTGCATTGCTCCTTCCCAATGACCTCAACTGTATGGCCGAAGTCAGCGAATATGACAATTTCGCTCTGATGGTGCAGCACTATGTATTGGTAAACTCCTAACTCTTGGTACTCTCCATTCTTTGTTTTCATACTAAAAGAGTTTACTAACTTTGTTCTTTCCATTTCTTCTAGGTGATCCAGCACGCCCACTCCTTTGCGATGTAGGCAGAAGACTTGAAGAAGGAGTTGGTCCACAAGACCAAGGAGGCTGCTGGCTTGCTTAAGTCCTTAAATAACGCCGAGGCCAAAATAAAAGTCTTGATAGATCAGGCCAAGGCAGCTAAACAAGCCCAAGATCAAGCTGAGGAAAAGACCGGTGCTGCAGAGGCTGTTGTTGAGGTCCTCAAAGCTGAAATAAAAAAGGCCGAAGCAAAAACTACCGAAGCCCAAGCAGAGCTCCGAAGTGCCTTGGCCACAAAAGACGCTGAAATCAAAGCGGCGAACGAGAAAGCCTATGCCAAGGGGGCAGCCGACGTCCGAGAGGAGTACAAGAAACAAGTCAAACAGGCATACAACAAGGGTTACACCCTTGGTTGGATGGCTGCTCTGAAGAAGTTGGTTGTCCCCGAGGATTCTCTCATTCATGATGAAGGCCGACTTGCAGTGCCATTCCCTCCTGCTTCAAGCCAATCTGAGGCTAAGGCTGGGGGGAATGAAGGAGAAGAAGAAGATGAAGAGGAAGAAGAAGATGAAGAGGCTGAGGTGGCAGCTGATGCTGAAGTTTCTACTGGGGCCAAGTCCCCAACTCCGAATGAACAAGTCCTGGACTTGACTTAGGATGAGAAGGATGAGGTCTCAAAAAGTGCCTCCCCCAAGAAGGTTTCGTTCGAGGTGTCTGTTGCTGAGAAGAGTATCGATCAAACCATCGAAGAAATTGATGCTGAGATCTAAGCTGAGAAAACTGCTAAGAAGACTTCCCAGTTGTCTTCCAAGGCCGACATACAACCAACTGCTGATGCCGAGTAGTCTATTTTGAAGTTTTTCTTTTTTTCTGGACCTTGTACTTTTATCTTTCGAACAATGTTAGCTTTTATTTGGCCGATGTGCCCTTTTTGTATTATGAAATAAGTTGCCTTTTGAATGCATGTTTTCTTCTTTCTTCTAAGTGTGTGAATGCTTTCTTTCTCGTATGTGTGTTTACCATTCCATACTTAGAATAATTTTGTATATCTTCGAAGGTACACCTTAACTGTGCAATCTCCTCCGGGTAATGTACCTCGGATATATCTTCTAAGTACACCTTAACTGTGCAATCTCGACCTTGGCTAGACATTTGAAAACATTATAAAAATATTTTCACAAGTGTTGGTTTAAACATGCCACTTTACTCTTTCTTATCAAGACTTCTGTCTTCTATACTCCCCAAGTTGGACAACTTGGTTATCTCAGCAAGTACGTATGTACTTCTTTCAAATTTACCTCGGAATAACTTTAACTTGTAAATTTTTCTATAAAATTTCAACAAGTCCCAAGGACAAGCACTTTAAACTTCAATTAATCATTCTCTAGCTCTCTGCCTCCTAATGTGAACTTAAGTTTCACTTATGTTCACATTAAGCATGTGCCGATGATCTCTTTTGCCGAAGTTAGATTCAAGCACCTACTAGTCGAGGTTCTCAACCTTGGTTTCTCTGTTATTCCTACTGAAAGGCACTTAGTTCCAATCTGAGTTTGATTTTGCCAACCTGGCAAATCTTAGTTTAATTCTATTATATGCAAGTATAATTTAACTCTGCCATATAATGAGTCTAAGTTATTCGTTATGTTTCTCTCAGAAACATCGCCAACTTAGTTCAATTCTATTATATGCAAGTATAATTCAACTCTGCCATATAATAAGTCTAAATTATTCATCATGTTTCTCTCAGAAATATCGCCAACTTAGTTCAACTCTATTATGTGCAAGTATAATTCAACTCTGCCATATAATAAGTCTAAATTATTCGTCATGTTTCACTCAGAAACATCGCCAACTTAGTTCAACTCTATTATATGCAAGTATAATTCAACTTTTCCATATAATAAGTCGAAGTTATTCGTCATGTTTTACTCAGAAATATCGCCAACTTAGTTCAACTCTATTCTATGCAAGTATAATTCAACTTTGTCATATAATAAGTCTAAATTATTCGTTATGTTTCACTCAGAAACATCGCCAACTTAGTTAAACTCTATTATATGCAAGTGTAATTCAACTTTGCCATATAATAAGTCTAAGTTATTTGTCATGTTTCACTCAGAAACATCGTTAAAGGACTAGTCAGTTGCATTACACAAGTTCGAAATTAAAAATCGAGCTAAAATTTTATTATTACTTCGGCTAATAAGAAAAAAAAATTTTAAAAACAAAAAAATCTAATGATAGAAAAACTTCAGGTTGCAAGTATTCCAGGGTCTTGGCAACTCTTTGCCTTCTGTAGACGTCCCCGAACGCCCCGGGAGGATGGGTCCCGTTCTGTTCATTTTGGGCTCACTACAGTTCAGGACTCAAATTGTCACGGTTCTTAATCTGAACCAAAGAGTCCAAATCCGGCAAATCGTTTTGAGAAAACAGATTTTTTGAAAGAAGTGCCAAACATGGACTGCTTTGCCAGATACAGAGTCGCCACCTAAATATTTTATTTTGGGAAATTTAGGAAACCCTGACTCGTTGCCTAAGGCCACGTGTCCGTCATCACCAAAGTTGCCTCGGCTCGGGAATTTGGGTACGATTGGGGAAGGTCACTTCGTGAGCACCCCCGCTCGCCCGATCAAAGATCGGCCTCTACTAAACATAATATCTAGTTTTGAAAACATTATGTGCTCTTATTCCGGTTATTAGCCTAGATTTACTATGTGATGCGCACAGCATACAAATATAGACCGGGTCGCCTGAATTGGAACAAAACATTTCATGTTTGTTTTTGAAAGATGGTTTGCTACTCGCAAGTAGGCTTAAAATGCAGATTTTGCCACCCTCGGGTGGGCTTAGAAAACATGGTTTTGTCACTATCTAGTGGGCTTAAAACTCACAGTTGATGATTTGTCCCAATCCAAATAACCCAACCTTCACCCACAGGCATTCAGGCAGTTATATCACATAAGCATATAGCCTCATGGTAAGCATGCTATCATGGCAGTCACTCACACACATGCAAGGATGCTAAAGCATCAAAATTTACCGAGTACTCTAAGCCAAAACAGAAACTATGTTAGAGATCCATGCATGATCCTAACTATACAGAAATGCCTAATGCAACACATACAAAAATGCAACTATAGCAGGCTCGGCTATTCTAACCATGGCATATGGAATGCTACAGCTAATCATGTATTCAACTCGGAATTGAAATACAATGTAGTGAGTATGATGCGCCGAGCCGGTGCATGCAAGACAGATGAATGAATGCAAACATGCTATCATACTGTATGCTAATTGAAACATGCCCTAATCTAACCATCATAAGCTGGTAAATAAAAGGGAGAAAGACGTGGGGTTGGAAGACATACATCGCACACACGCACACTTATTACAGTTGTGCCCTCGCTCGGAGGGTCCGAATAAATAATACAGTCCGAATAAGTACAAAACCCTAATTAAATAACAAATTAATCTAGGAAAGCAGTAAATTTGCATGCAAGCTAGGGACTACCTCGACTCTGCTCCGGATGATGAATGATGCATGTTCGGGTTGCTTGGCGCGGAAATCCATTGCGACGCCCCAATTAGCCTCTGTTTACAATTAAGCTCGGAATATTGCGCGAAGCCCCAAAAGATTGCCGGTTTCTGATTTGCTGCAACAGAGAGCAGAAAAAGGGCATGGCAATGTATCTTCACATATGTATGCACGACTACTCTTCAGGGAGTGTAGTCCTCGATCCTCGTGCCACCAATCGCGCATCTTGATGCATGATGGCCGAGGAGTCGATTTGCACGACTCAATATGGAATGAATGCACATGAAAACATAACAAGGCCTAAACTCCATCATGGATAATCCGGAGTATTGGCGACCAGGAATTGAGACACGTTCCGTCACTCGAAGTACGAAACGTCCCTCGTTTCCCGTGCTTAGGCTAACTCCTATCCCAAACACAATGCAATATGCATGACATGCATGAATGCAATCCTAACATGCAACCTAGCATACGCAATGCTATGAGATAGCATACACAATGCTCGATGTGACATGGCATACACGATGCTCTAACATACAACCTAGCATATGCAATGCTATGAAATGAAATGGCATACGCAATGCATGATGGACTTACACCAACATGAGTGGACCTCAGCCACACTCACATCAGTGGCCATAAGATGAAAATGAGACACTCGAGATGCGTGCACACATGCATGCAAACCGAGGACCGATCCTAAGGCACAAATGCCACTCTAACAAGGCATGGCAAGGCGTGAAATATGGCATTCAAACATGCAAGTTCTAGCACTGAAATGTGATGCAAAATGACCCCGAAACATGGAAACATGGCACCCGATGCATGGAATGGTCCCGAAACACAACACTAGGCACATGCATTGGTCTATAGCTATACAAAGCATGCATTATTTGATCATGAAGTCTAAAGACAGAGCCAATGCAGTCATAAAACATGAACATTTCTAGTTCAAAGCATGGCCAAAAGATGCTAGCAAGATGGACTAAAATAGCATGCAACTTTGACTAGCAAACATGATTTACATGGCATGTATATGAAGCAAGTGAGAAATCATCAAACCAGAAAAAATCAGTGAATAAAACATGCCAAAACATGCCCAAATAACCTTTGAAATGCAACCAACACATGCACAAATGATGGGTTCTTTTAGAGGGCATACAAAGGGGTTATTAAGCACATGCATCAAGGACACTTAGCATAGCCAAATAAACTCTGAAAATCAAATATGATAGTCCTAAAACTCACCAAATTGTCCCTGAAATTAGTCAACAAGGCATGCAAGATAGGGCCTCTTTGGAAGGCCAAAAAGACCATCAAACAAAATAAGGTGAGAGGGGGTCACCCCCCTCTGATTTTGAGGCTCAAAAATGCATCAAAGCCACTAAAAATCCATTGGATTTCAGTGGCTAATAGGCCTAAACAAGGCCAATGCAAATGCTCACATATATGGCCCTAATCATGGAAGAATGAAGCATGCATAGGGGAAGATGACCCCAAACAGAGAATAGACCTTAATCAAACATGAATATGATGTCAAAAAAAGACTATTTTCAGTTTAGTTCGGGGTCCAAAAGGGCTCACAAATAAGGCTAATGTATCATGCAAAAATAGCCCTAAAAGAGAGATTAGAGACAAGGGACAGTAGAAGACCTCAAACAGCAAATATCCCTTCAACAAAGTTGAATAGGGGCTCAAAAAAAGATACTTCATAGTTTATATCAAGTCTCTAAAATAAGCACAAGTAGGGCTACAATACGATGCAAAAATGGCCCTAAAAGAGAGATAGAGAGTAAGAGGCAGTATCTGGCCTCAACCAGTGAAGATCCCTTCAACAAAGTTGAAGAGCGGCTCAAAATAAGGCACTTTATAGTTTGGATCGAAGCCCAGAAATGCTTACAAACAGGGCTAATATATCATGCAAGAAAAGGGCCAAAAGAGAGATAAAAGGGAAAGGGATAGCAGGTGACCTCAAACAGAGAAAATCCCTCAATCAAACATGAAGATGAGCTCAAAATAAGACCATTTATAGTTAGGGTCGGAGCCCAAAAATGTAAGCAAATATGGCTTATAGATGAAGCAAGAAAAGACTAGAAAAGGGAAAAAGGAGACTCACCCTTGAAGAGCAGCAAACCAGCAGCTTTTGGACCAAATTTCTGAGCTTCCAACCTTTGCAAATGGCTTCCAAAGTGCTGAAATGGATGATGGTGGTGTGGTGCTATGGGTTGTAGTGCAAATGGTGCAAGAAGCTTAGGGTTTTGGGAGCTTGGAAGAGAGGGAGAGGGAGGATTGTATGAAAAGGCTCTAAACAATTTTTGTCACCTCTGAAAATGAAGCTTGAGTGCTGGTTTTATAGAGGGAGAGAGGCAAAGAAAAGAGGGGGAAAAACCAATTCAAATTTCCCTCCAAAAAGGGGGACCCTCGGATAATGGGTCAAGTGGAAAATAGCTGGTGCAGCTGGAATACACTCACGGAGACAAAAATGGCCGACCAGGAGCAAAAGGGCCAGGTGGTCGGCTGGCCAGTTCAAAAGGTACAGGTGGCCGGCCGGCCACTTTACCTGGTTGGCCGACCAGGTCAAAAAGGTCAAAGGTGGCCGGCCACCCCCTAGGATGAAGCCCCAGAAGTTAGCTTTCCAATTCCGCAAACCTTGCATTAAAATTCCTTCTGTGGAAAAAGTTATGCCAGTTTTGGTGAAGCCGCGCAGATTCGGTCCAACCGGATTGATCCCCTACTTCAACCAATCATATCTCCCCCTCCCGGACTTGGCTCTAGGAGATTCTTGAGTGAAAAATGAAGCCCCGGAAGTAAGATTTCCAACGGTGGTGGCCTCATATCTTAATTCCTTCTGTGCAAATAGTTATGCCCGTTTCAGTGAAGCCAAGCAGATGTTTTCCTCCTTCCCGGATTCATGCTGAATCACTTTTGACCAAAAAAAGCTGGTTTTTCAGAAAAATTGATGGCCTTCCACTCTCCTACAACCTTTCTAACAATGAAAATAAAGTCTCCACCAAAAATGAACCAAGACAGATGCAAAACGGAGGTTCGGGGGCCGAAACACGTAGTTCGGGGCCCCGAAAATAGGCTGTTAGGCACCGGAAGTGGCGTTTGACCACGAAGTTGGTCTCTCGGACCACAGTGTCCCTCAAAAGGGAGGAAATAAGGTGTATGCCAAAAACCGGAGCAAACGGAGGTGGTTAAGCGGTCCCGAACCGAGGCACACCGTCGACGGCTCCGAAAAACTAGAAACCGGGCTCCAAACGGGAAAAAATGGCCTACGACCACGAAACGTAGCCTACGGCCACTGAGAGATGATCTACGAGACCTCTCCCTCCCTTTGGGAAGAGAAAACAGAGAAAACGGGACCTAGTTCACAAACCGAGGCAAGGTACAAAAGAGTCCGGAAGTCCGAAGGCAAGGCTCGCAGTCGAGACTCCGCAACCTCAGAACGAGGACAATATGCGACATCACCAAGCGCTCAATCGGTGACGTCTGAGTCTTAAGGTCGGTCAAAAATGGGGTGTCTACACCTTCACTGTCTTCAAGCCGATATGCCCCATTACCGGCGACTGAAATGATTCTGTAAGGTCTCTCCCAATTTGGGCCAAGCTTTCCCTCTCTGGGATCCTTCTTGTTGCCGACGACCTTTCTCAAGACAAGGTCCCCAACTTGAAACTCTCTTGGGTTGACCTTTTTATTGTAAGCCCTAGCAAGCTGTTGCTGGTATGCCCCTAGCCGAATTGCTGCTCTCTCCCTTCTTTCTTCTTGTAGGCCCAGATCTCGGGTTAGGAATGCCTCATTAGTCCTATTCTCTACTCCCTGAGTTTTGATCACAGGGATGCCGACTTCTAGTGGGATAACTGCTTCAGTGTCATAGGCCATGGCAAATGGAGATTTCCCAGTTGATCTTCTCGGCGTAGTCCAATATATCCAGAGTACATT
>JAPPVO010002624.1:0-20015 GCA_030407325.1 Camellia japonica | reverse complement strand
GCTATCACATTTCCGAAACATGTTATGAAAACTATATTAAATTCTCTACTAACCATAGGGAGGCTGAGTTTGGTAAAAATCTAAAATAGCCCTTTTGATTTTAATCTTTCAATGGTACTGAATCTGGAAATTTAGTTTTGCATGAGTGTTTTATGCTCTTGTGTACATGAATATGCTTATTAGTTTATGATCATGTCTTGGTATGGTATTTCATGTGTTATGGTTGTGTTCCTTATCTTCTTCATTTTAATGATGCTCATGCTTATGTGGATATTACTATCTTGTTGAGTTTGTTCTAACTTGACTTAAAACATTGATCCAAACGGAAAACTTAATTGGGATGGTATTGGGTTTTTGATCACTTGAATAATGAAGAGATGATAATGTGTTATGTATGGATTGATGGGATGTGCTCCCTAATTGAAGTTTAAGTCTTGCGCAAGCAGTTGTCGCGTAAACCCTGGAATGGAACGGACGTATTCGGACTCTTTGTGATTGTTTGATTAGTGAGATAAGGTCGGGTCCAGATGGGACATTCAGGAAGATAAAACTTTTTTGAAAGGATAAGGTTGGATTCAGGAGATAAAACGTTTTTCTTTTCGTTGTCCCTTTTGAGGCCCTGCGGTTGGCGCTACGCGGTATATAACCGTTAGTAGGCATCCGAGGTTAGTTCTGCAACAAAGCAGCAAAAGGGGGAGTTTCGAATAGTCCGATCTCCAATTCTTGTGGTTGGGAAGATGAAATCTCTTTGGGGATTTCTAGAATACTAACCACTAACATTATAACCTTGTTATCTATTTAAATGACATGCTTATTTCCTCTATTATTGAAATTGTTGTTACTGACTTGAATATCATGCTTCACTACTTGTTTGCCATAAATGTGATGGTGTATTGGATTGGGAAAAAGAGACGGGGTGTGTGTGCGTTTACTGGGCATTCAAAGCTTACGACGTTTCATGCCAGGTATTGAAGACTATTAGACCGGTCAAAGGCAAAGCTGAAGCATTTGAAGACGTACGACTATCCTAGGAGGATTAGAAACTAGTTTGTAAACGTGTTTTGAGATTGTAAGTGATAGATCCCATGTTGTATTTAAGACATGATTTTGTAATTTGTATATATATAACATTGTAACCTATCCTAATACTCCATCAACTCATGTAGGCCTTGTGTTAATACCTTGTCAAGATCTGTCAAAAAGGTAGCTTTTCTATCTAAGGTGGTTGGACTTTGAAGGGAGGCTATTTTGACTCCTCTGACCTTTCTAGGATCTTGCTTGGTTATTAGCCAAAGGACTCATTAGTGACGTTTCCTACTCTTCTAACCTTAGATAAATCCTGTATTTAATGGATAATATATTATCTGATGTTCCTGATTTTTGGGGCGTCACAATTTTCCTACTAAAAATTTAAAATTATAGTCAACAAAGAATTTATTGACTTCTATCATTTAGGGATTTAAATTTCAAAATACACATGATTTAAGGAATTGTTTTCCATAATAAAATATACTATATATTTTACCTAGCTAATTAGCATGAATTTACTATTAACAAAAAAAAAAAACTTACACAAGAAACATCTTTCACTGCTTTCAAAATAAAAGGAAGTTTACACAAGAAACATCTTCATCTCTACTAGAATAAATATTCTTTACACCTCTCTCTCTCTCTCTCTCTCTTAAAATGGTGATTTTTAAGATTTCATTGTTTAATTTTTTTTATTTTTTTATTTTTTTTCCTTTTATTCAAGTTTAATCTCCACGCCCGTCCGGCCTCTATTAATAACAGAACAATAATAAACCAAACTCATATGTGAATATGACCATTGTGGAGAAGTGGTTTGGAAATATTCTTCAGATCCTGGGGGACGCTCGTGATCTTCAGCTAGTCACCTGAAAAGGAATGAACACTCCGGTCGGGGGTGTCGGAATTAGCACTCTGACGGATAAGTTAGTGTATGCTCTCTAGATTGCTTGTGTCTTAAGTTAAGCATACTAATTCTCACATACCTCTCTTTGGTTGTTGTTTTTCTATTTATATACGCTCCTGGTCTCCTAGGTAGGGCCCGCTCTTGATCTGTCATGTACTCATTCACTCGCCCCCCCATTAATCGGCCCCCCTGATCGACTTATTCGGCACCTGAAATGTCAGGGGAGGGGCCGAATGCATACTATACACAGGCAGGGAAAATATACCCCACCTATCTGCGTCTGTTATTATTCGGCTACCACAATTGCCCCTTGAACACCCCAATAACTCTGTTTAGTCAGCGTGTTTGGTTTCGATCTTGAAAAGTCAAAATTTCGGCGGTTAACCTCATTCCAAAGCGTGTCAAAGCGCACACGTTTTCTAATCATCATTACAAGTTCCCGCCTTTTTGTACACTTCCTCCATTTAATATGATTTAAAACTTTGTCTCTTCGAATGTATACTTTGAATACTCAATATTTTTTGGTTCGCCTTCTAGTACAACTCCTCCACCTCGCGACCTCTGCAACTCTCTCCTGTCTCTCATTATTCCTTCGCTCTCTATAAGTTCTCTTCTCTTTCACTCCCAATACCATTTTCTTGTTTACTATTAGTTTTGCATAACCCTTAGGTTGAATACGATGGCAAGAAATTTGAAAGCGCTCCTTTCTCCGGACCGGATTTCCGGCTTCTGACGCCATTGTTCCATCCTTGATGACGTTCATCTGTCACTCGTGGAAGACAGCACCACCGATATGCAGAGGACCGACGAAAGCACAATCATCTTTCCTCTCTTATCGATTGTTGAAAGCGGTGTCCGTTTTCCCCTTCATTCGTTTTTGAGAGCCGTCTTTCGACATTGGGGCCTAATTCCTTCCCAGCCTAACGTGAATTTTTTTCGCATCATAATGGGGATAGTAGAATTAAACCGTCATCTTAAGATTAACCTAGGCATTCCTGCGATTCCGCATTGCTATGTCTTAGCCAAGTCCACTGGCCGTCTAGGACGCTATTTTCTTAGGGCCAAGGACACCGATCATCATCTAGTGACCATGCTTGCCAGCTCTGGCAAGCGTGTTGACGACGTGATGGTCGTTGTTCAAGGCAACTGGGAATTCGGCGAGGGTGAAGATCGCCTGGATCCCGTGCCAAGGCAAAAAGGCGATCCAAGTGGCCGTATAGCTCATTCTAGTTGCTTATATTTTCGCATGTGTATTCGGCTCTTTTTTCATGTACTCACCGTTTTGTCTGCGCAGGCAACGCGTTGAAGAAAGTGTTGGTTTTGGCCGACGACGCTGTACTTGCGGATATTAAAACTGCTATGATATTCGTTGGCCGTCCAAATCTTCAAAAGCAAGGAAGGACGGCCCATATTCTCTTGCACTACATGTCGTCCTACGCAATGTTTTCGGCAGCAGACCATATTCTAGTTCCAAAAGGCGAAGATCACCTTACAGCCCTCATCTTCCCCAGCTTTAAAAATCTGAAGGAGATCAGTTTAGAAGCCTCCGATTCGGAACAAGCAGAGGAACAAGTAGCCGATCATATCGCCGAGGACCCGGACCAATTGGGAACCGAGGTAGAAGAAGTCTTCAATTCGACGTTTGAGGAGGCTGGACTGAATTTGTCCAACCCTCCATCCACGTCCAGCCGAGGGGACGTCTTTGAGGACATTTTTACAAACTTAGGAGATCTTCAAGGCGTTTATCCAGAGGATATGGCTGGGGAATCACTTCAGCAACTTGCGCGGAAGAAGAATGCCGAGAGGATGGTTGCCAGGTAGAGGACCGAGGCTGTCCGATGGAAAACTCTAACCACCGCGGTCGCTGAGTCTACATCGTCTATGGCCGCTAAGTCTACTCCTCTGGTTACTGCCGAAGAGACAGCTCAACCTGAAACGGCGGAGATGGAGTAGGTGGGGCAATCCAACGAGGGTGAACAAAGGGGCGAATAGTGTCTCGCCAATCGAGAGGCCGAGCAAGAAAAAGACCAAAGCGATAAACGGCCCCGAGTTGAGGAGTCGAATTTGGTCCTTCCATTCATGATTCAACCAAGGGTCAGAAATATGTCGATTTCCTCAGACTCTTCGGCTTTGAGGGACCCGGCTGTGGCCTTGAGCATGGCCTCCTCAATATCCCTACTGGTCGACAGAGTCGTATTTCGAGCGGAGCCAGATCTGATGCTAATTGCTTTGGCCGCTCAGTCAACCCTATCGGTACGTTACTTGTTGTATTTGCAATCTTCCGTCTTTACGCATCCACGTTTGTAAATATTTTTTGTAATTATTTGTTTGTTGTTTCTTTGTTTTGTAAGCGATGGGCAAGATAGCCGAGATAGGCCACCGTCACCACGACGCCATAGAACAGATCGGCCTATTGAAAGTTGAAATTGACAATGAACGAAACAAGGTTGTGGCGGTCTCTCAAAGGGCCGATAATGAGGCAATGCAAGCGGCGGTAGAACGCGCCAGAGCTGACTTGGAGGCCGAGTGAGCTCGAAATTTCAATCAGTTAAGGCTTGCCGCCGAGGAAAAGGCAACGGCCAGCAAGGAGGGACTTAAGTTAGCCCAGGAGGCAATCGCCAAGCTGGAAGCCGATTTGGAGGAATCGAAGAAGGCAAGGGAAAAGGCTGACTCCGAGATTTCCAAAGCATTCCAAGCTAGGCAAGAGGCCGCCTTGGAGAGCTACGTAGAAGAAGCGCCGAAGTTTGAGAATCGGGGCTTCAAACACGGCTGGGTCAAAGCCTTCGCTACTGTGAATGTGACATTGGCACAGCCGATTCCATACGAGCAGGTGGACGTTGACCCGCTGGCATCTGACTTTGAGGAATGATCGAGGCATATTTTGGTTTTTGGTAGGCATCTTAGATGCATAGTTTTTTGTTAATAGATTTTTGTCTTTTTTGGATGTCAACTGATTTTCATGTGTAAAATGTCCGCTGTTAGCGCCCAATTTATAAATGAAAATTTTCTATGCTCTCAATTTATTGCTTATACTGTTTGTTATATGAGTATGTAATTAAAAGAATCAGCAGTTAGAACAAAATGTCAAGACTACGTGAGACGGCAAACTTATTAGCCGATTATATTAATGAATTTGATTGATGAATCTGAATAACATGAGTTCATGAGGTGCTGATAGATCAGTTCATGGGGCGGCTGGGGTACATAAGCCGATTAGATTGATGAATCTGCCCTTGCCCCAGCTGGTTCATGAACTGGAAAGCCGAATAAAATGAACTCATGAATATTGTACTGATAAATCGATTTATGGAGCGGCTGGGGTACTTAAGCCGACTAGATTGATGAATCTGCCCTTGCCCCAGCTGGTTCATGAACAAGAACGCCGAATAACAGAGGTTCATGGGGCGGCTGGGGTACATAAGCCGATTATATTGATGAATCTGCCCTTGCCCCAGCTGGTTCATGAACTGGAAAGCCGAATAAAATGAACTCATGAATATTATACTGATAAATCGATTTATGGAGCGGCTGGGGTACTTAAGCTGACTAGATTGATGAATCTGCCCTTGCCCCAGCTGGTTCATGACTAGAACGCCGAATAAACAGAGGTTCATGGGGCGGTTGGGGTACATAAGCCAATTATATTGATGAATCTGCCCTTGCCCCAGCTGGTTCATGAACTGGAAAGCTGAATAAAGTGAACTGACGTACATTGTTCTGATAAATCGATTCATGGAGTGGCTGGGGCACTTAAGCCGACTAGATTGATGAATCTGCCCTTGCCCCAGCTGGTTCATGAACAAGAACGCCGAATAACAGAGGTTCATGGGGCGGCTGGGGTACATAAGCCGATTATATTGATGAATCTGCCCTTGCCCCAGCTGGTTCATGAACTGGAAAGCCGAATAAAATGAACTGATGCACATTGTTCTAATAAATCGATTCATGGAGCGCTGGGGCACATTACTCAATCGGCGCCGGGCTATTGAGGTTTTAATATTAATGAGATCGCCTCGGAGGTGCTGCCCCCGTAAGAAATAAATGGGCGTGTACTTCGTGCATAAAGGTCCTATTTATATGCTCAAAGTCAGTAACTCAGTCCAGTTCTTTGAAGAAGGTTAAACAAGTGCGAATGTCAGATAGACTTTTCTTCAACAGCAAAGGAGAAGCGAGGACATTAGCTGAGCTGGGAGGAGATATGAGTTGAAGTGGCGAACCTTCGCGCACGGGAAGTAGGACTTCAAAGGATCGGGAGAGACACCAATCTCCTCGTCGTCGAAGTAGGTCGCCTAGGAGGGACAAGCAGCCATGGGGCAGATCTCCTCAACCCCGTTTTGGAAGGGAATCCGATGCGACACCGCAGCCGTTGAGTTTTGCGGTCTTCGTGGGGAATAGACCAATAACAGAGGCGGACTCAATCGTTCGTGATCCAAATGTGGCAGTCGAGTTTGCTCGACAAATTTTTCCACCCGAAGTCCAGCAGTCGATGATAGGTCGGGAGGATTTCGAAGTGTTTCGTGAAGGTGTTCATGGGGCGGTGAAGGGGTTGTACACCGCTTATGAAATCGGCATGTGTCTTCGCACCGCTCAGCGAGATATAGCACAGAAAGATGAACACATTTGAAACTTAGAAGCTCACGCAAAGAAGGCCGAGCGTGAACTAAGGAAAATCAAGTCCGCCGAGTCTTAATCGGCTGGCCATCCCAACCCGGTTGTGGAAGAGAGGGTGACCCAAAAGCTGATAAGTCATGCTATTGCCGATCGGAACACGGCTAGCATGTTTGCAATTGAGACTGCGAAGACCACGGCCTATGAAAAAGGCTTCCATGACGACCGAAAGGTCGGAATACAGAAGACCATGGAGAAACTCGCCGAAGAAGTTTGTTGATGTAAAAATCGTGGATTTAAGCACGGTTGGATCAAGGTACTTCAGCAGGCTGAGGCTCTCGGGGTGGCAGGTGTGGATTCGGCGTTGCCGCTGTACCAGCAGGATGATTTTCCCTTTTCCGCTTTCAAAGTTGAGAAGAGTGATGATGAGGGAGCCGCCGAATAAAAGTAGACATTGTAATGCTCAAACGCAGATTGCGTGCAAAATTATGTAATTGTTGGCTAATTTAATAAAACGCTTCGTTTTCAAGTGTTAGCGTACTTTCTGCTTATATTAGTACACTTCATGCCAATCGATTAATCTAAGGACACATTTTATTTTGACTGTTCGCACGTTTCAGCCTACGTTTATACGGCTTATCACATTTCATTTTGAATGTTTGCATGTTTCAACCTACGTTTATACGGCATGTTTCACCACACGTTTATACGGCTTGTCCTATTTCATTTTGAATGCTTGCCAATCATGCACGAGGGGCGCTCCAAATTCGGAGACTTATTTTGGCCCAAAAGTATTTGCCAATCAGCCCAAAAGTGTTTGCCAATCGGCCCAAAAGTGTCATCCACCAATGGGGCTCCGAATTCGGAGATTTAATCGGCCCAAACATGACCTGCACGGATGGGTCTCCGAATCCGGAGACTTAATCTAGCCAAAGGTGTCATGCACCAATGGGGCTCCGAATCTGGAGACTTGGCTTGGCCAATCGTGATATCCACGAAGGGCGCTCCGAATCCGAAGGCTTAATCGGCCCAAACGTGACCTGCACAGATGGGGCTCCGAATCCGGAGGTTTTTTGTCTTGGCCAATTGTGATATCCACAAAGAGCGCTCCGAATCCGAAGTCTTTTCTTGGCCAATCATGATATCCACGAAGAGCGCTCCGAATCCGGAGCATTAATCAGCCCAAACGTGACCTGCACGGATGGGGCTCCGAATCTGAAGACTTAATCGGCCCAAAGGTGTCATGCACCAATGGGGCTCCGAATCCGAAGACTTGGCTTAGCTAATCGTGATATCCACAAAGGGCGTTCCGAATTCGGAGGCTTAATCGGCCCGAACATGACCTGCACGGATGGGGCTCCGAATCTGGAGACTTAATCAGCCCAAAGGTGTCATGCACCAATGGGGCTCCAAATCTGGAGACTTGGCTTGGCCAATCGTGATATCCATGAAGGGTGCTTCGAATCCAGAGGCTTAATCGGGCCAAACGTGACCTGTACGGATGGGGCTCCGAATCTGGAGACTTAATCGGCCCAAAGGTGTCATGAACCAATAGGGCTCCGAATCCGGAGACTTGGCTTGGCTAATCGTGATATCCACGAAGGGCGCTCCGAATCCGAAGGCTTAATCGGCCCAAACGTGACCTGCACGAATGGGGCTCCGAATCCGAAGGCTTTTTGTCGGAACACTTTTAAACTGGATGTCGCAGTAAGTAAACAGGAACCTTTGCATTACAAAAGTGGAATGTGTACATGGTGAACCATTCAAAACTAGTATCATTTCCCACAGGTCGGGTTTAATGATAGAATTTACGCAAGTGTGTTGAATTCCAAGGCCGTGGCAGACTCCTTCCAGACATGTCTTTGAGCCGATATGCCCCTACTCCTACGATCGAATTGACCTGATAGGGGCCGTCCCAGTTAGGACCCAATTTTCCATCAGCCAGTTTCCTGGCAGCTAGAAGTACTTCCTTCAGGACCAACTCTCTTGGTGTGTAGCAGCGTAGCTGAACACGTTGATTGTATGACTTAGCAAGCTGCTGCTGGTACCGTGCCATGGATGTAAGGGTACGGTCTCTTCGTTCTTCAATCAGAATCAAATCCAAGGCCAGCATTATGTCGTTTCGGCCCATATCAAAAACTTGCGATTTCAAGGTTGGGAGGCCGATTTCCAGGGATATGATTGCTTGGGTTCCAAAGCATAAAGCAAACGACGTTCTCCAGTGGATCGCTTCGGCGTAGTTTGATGAGCCCACAACACACTCGGCAATTCTTCAATCCATTTGCCTTTAGCTTTCTCCAGCCTCTTCTTGATGCCGTCAAAGATGGATTTGTTAGAGGCTTCAGCTTGACCATTGCTTTGTGGGTAAGCCGGCGTGAAAAGTAAGGCCGGATACCATACTTGCTGCACAACTCTCGGTACACGCCACAATCAAACTGGGTGCCGTTGTCTGAGATAAGTGCTCTTGGAATGCTGAATCGTGTTATGATATTTCTCCATACAAAGCGCTTAACATCAGCATCTCGAATGTGTGTTAATGCCTCCGCTTCGACCCATTTTGTGAAGTAATCTGTCGCGACAATCAAGTACCGCTTGTTCCCTGGGGCCCTCAATAATGGTCCGAAATATCAAGTCCCCACTGGGCGAACGGCCAGGGACTGGTGATAGAGCTTAAAACTTCAGCAGACAGATCGGTTAGGGGGGAGAACTTCTGGCATTGTTCACATTTTTTCAGATAATATTCGGCATCTGCTCTCATTGTCAGCCAATAATACCCTTGTGTTACAGCTCGATGAGCCAAAGAGTGCCCGCTAGAATGTGCGCCACAACTGCCTTCATGTATTTCAGTCAGAAGCTCTTCGACTTTGTCTGGATGAATGCACTCCAGGTATGGGCCAGGAAGGGATTTCTTATAAAGCTTTCCTTGCGGATCCAAGTAGTATCGCAGGGCTTTGTTTCGAAGCTTGTGCGCTTCTTTCTTGTCGCTAGGAGCTATTCGGAAGACAGGAATGCAGCAATGGGGTCCATCCAACTCGGTCCTAATTCTATGATATTGACCTGGACTTCCTCTAAAGGGCCAATGCTTGGCTCCGAGATGAAACCTACTTCGATGGTCCGTTTAATCTCTGAGTTAACGGCGGAGGCTAGGCAAGCTAAGGCATCTGCATGTGTGTTCTGATCACGTGTTATCTGATTCAATTCATGATGGTCAAACTTTGCCAGCAAGGAGTTAGCCGTTTTCATGTAAGCTGCCATACGGTCATTTTTGGCCGCGTACTCCCCCTTTAGCTGATTGATCACTAGTTTTGAATCGCAAAATACAATCAAACACCGAGCAACCAGAAGATGTGCATTCCGCAAATCGGTCAGAAGGGCTTCGTATTCGGCCTCGTTATTTGATGCTTCGAAGCTGAGTTTGACAGCCTGCTCAATTATTGCGCCGTCGGGACCCATGATTACTACCCCGGCTCCATTGCCCCGTTGATTGGATGATCCATCACAGTACAGCTGCCAAATGTCCCCAACATAAATTCTCCAGTTCGGCTTAGGTCGAATTTCATCAGACTTGAAGTCGGCAAGACCCCCAGTGAATTCGGCCACAAAGTCGGCAAGCACCTGTCCCTTGATTGAGGTTCTAGGTAGGAACTGAATATCATACTGGCCGAGTTCAAGAGCCCACTTTGAAGCGCGCCCTGATGCTTCTGCACTGCGGAGTACCGACCGAAGGGGGTGGTCCGTTAGTACCCCGATGGTATGCCCTTGAAAGTAATGCATCAGCTTTCTCACTGCCATGACGAGGGCCAGAATGAGTTTTTTAAATGGAAGGCAGCGTGTTTCGGTGTCAACCATTGCCTTGCTCACATAATACACTGGCCACTGCTCCCCAGCTCTTCTTTATCAGTATGGCGCTGACGGCCCGGTCGGAAACTGCCAGATACAAAATGAGCGGGTCACTTGCCGAAGGTGTTGTCAAGAGTGGAACTGATCGGAGGTAGGTCTTGAGGTCGTTGAAAGCGGCTTCGCACTCGGCGAACCATTCAAAAGCCTTGCCCTGGCGTAGTGTATGAAAGAATTGTCGACAGCGGTCCGTGGAACGACTGATGAACCTGTTGAGAGCGGCGGCCATCCCCATTAACTTCTAAACCTTCTTGACCGATCGAGGGGAGCCGAGTTCCAGGATTGCTGTGATTTGCCTTGGGTTGGCTTCGATTCCTCGGTGGTTGACAATATAACCCAAGAATTTGCCAGAGCCGATCCTGAACGCACATTTGGAAACGTTCAGCTTCATTCTATATTTGCGTAGAATGCCGAATGTCTCTTCCAGATTGGCTATATGATTCTGCTTTTCCTTGGACTTGACCACCATATCGTCAATGTACACTTCTATAGTGTGGTCGAGTTGCTCCTTGAACATGGTGGTGACTAGTCTCTGGTATGTTGTCCCTGTATTCTTCAGCCCAAAAGGCATAACCTTATAGCAATAGGTTCCTCTTGGGGTGAGGAATGCAGTTTTGTCTTGGTCCTCTGAATGCATGGCAATTTGATGGTAGCCTCTGTAGGCATCGAGGAAGCTCATACGCTGATGACATGCCGTAGCATCTACAAGTTGGTCTATTCTAGGGAGAGGAAAACAATCTTTGGGGCAGGCTTTGTTTAGGTCCGTAAAATCAACGCAGACTCACCAAGTCCCATTTTTCTTCTTCACGACCACAATATTTGAGAGCCATGTAGGGTAGGTCACTTCCCTGATTGCCCCGGTGTCAATCAACTGGTCAACCTCTTCGACAACGACGGCAGTGTGCTCTGCGGCTGACCGTCGGCTCTTCTGGATAATTGGCTTGCATTTAGGGTCAACATTTAAACGGTGCTGTGAAACAGACGGATCTACACCCGGCATCTCATATGGAGTCCAAGCGAATACATCAAGGTTGCCGAGCATGAAGGAAATTAGTTGCTGTCTGTCGGCTTGACTCAGGGAAGCGCCGACCATAAAGAACTTGTCTGGGTTTCCGTCAATTTCAGCTCGATCTAAGGCTTCCGTGGCCTTTTCACTTGGGAGCCGCCTAACATCGTCGAGGCTCTCTTGATCCGGGACCTCAATAGAATTCACTTGCAACTCTTTTGGCGTCTTTCCAGCAAGGAGATAACATGCTTGTGCCGATTTCTGCGAGCCACGGATTTGCTCAATGCCGCATTTTGTCGGGAAGCGTAGCAGCTAATGATAGGTGCTTGGCACGGCCTGCATAGTATGCAACCAAGTTCGTCCCATAATGAGATTATACGGCAATGGCAGCTTGACGACCAAGAATTCCACATCCATTGTTTAGGAGCCCGCTCGAACGGGTAGTGTGATTTTCCCAACGGGTATTCTGGATTGGCGTTGAAACCGAACAGTGGATAAGGAGTCGGAGAAAGATCTGATTCGGAGAAGCCGAGTTTGGTAAATGTCTTGTAATACATAACTTCCGATGTGCTCCCCAGATCAATGAGTACGCGCTCAACGGTGAATCGGTTTACGCGCAGTTCAATGACCAATGGATCAATGTGGGGGAGTGTTACGCCGATCAAATCAGAATCGTCGAAGGTAATATTCGGAGCTTCATGTGGCCGTTTTGCTGGTGTGATTTGCTTTTGGGGGATTGGATGCGATTGAATTGCATGCACGGTTGGGGCTGTTGGCAGGCTGTATATCATATGGATGACGCCGAGCGGAGGTGAATCCTGCCGAAGGGCAACTGTTTTGGTTGAGTTCTTTCGGACGTGTTGCTGGAGCCGACCGTCTTGTACCAACTCCTCAAGGTGGTCTTTTAAAGCATAGCAATTGTCAGTATCATGACCGTGATCTTTGTGATATTCGCAACGCCTATCCCGTTTTCTCGTGTCGGGAGGTCCCACCATTTGTTATGGCCATTTGAAGAACGGAAAGTGTTGAACCTTAGCCATAACCACACTGATTGGGTCCGTCAACTCCGTGTATTTTTTGTCGGTGTGCCTCGCGCGCTTGCTATCCACTTGAAGCTGCTTATTAGCTCAGTGTGGACACTGGTCATTTGATCGGCGTGAATCCCGTCTTCTATCTCGCTTAGCCCGATTCCGTGATTCAGGGCTCAGTGTTTATCGGCTGCATGACTTCAGGCTAGGCCGACTTAGCGGCTTTATGCCCATCTTTGACCCGGAGGGCATAGTTTTCTACTTTGCAGTATTCCTCAACTTTTTTCATCAACGCCCAGACTATTTTTGGGGGCCGTCTGGTCAAAGAGCTGAAGAGGGCACTGTCTGGATGTAACCCCATTTTGAAGGCGGTGATGGCCATGGAGTCATTGCAAGCATCATCTACCAGATTAAAACATTCCCAATACCGCACCGAATATGCACGAAGGGTTTCCCCCGGTTGAATCTGCATTGCCCACAGAGAATCGGCTTGCTTCGGTTGGACCTCATTAGTGATGAACCTTGCCTTGAAGGATTTTTGGAGTTGGTGGAAGCTCTTGATCGAAGCCGGCTCTAGTTTATAATACCACCTGATAGCCAATGGTCCAAACTGTTGGGAAATATTCGGCACATGAGGGCCTCGTCGTCTACATGTAATGTCATGGCTTGCTTGTAGTGACAGATGTGATCAGTAGGGTCTGACTTTCCATCATAGAGAGTGAACGACGGAGCTGTGAACTTTTTGGGCAGAACGGCCTTGCGATCCGCGCACAAAGGGATCATACTGATCTTCTTCGTCTGAACTATTTCTTCTTCACTTATGCCTTATACATACACTATCTTCAGAGGAACTGGTAGCTTCGAGTCAACCCTTCTTTTTGGGCTCCGGGGAGTCAGAGTCACTGTTAGTGTCTTGTTGTTGGGCTCAAGGTCGTTGACCTCCTGCCCTCAGAAGTCATTCTGGATCTTGGCGTACAGCTTGTTTGGACTTCTCCACTTCCAAGGCCAAATCCTGACGGAGACGTTTGTTCTCAGCGATCATGTTCTCCAACCTCTGTTCGTTTTGCTTTGCTTGCTCCATAATCGCTTGCATTGCCTCATGTGCTGATGTCGAGGGTGAACCGAAGTTCAAGGCCCTTCTTGCGGTAATGTTCTCTGGCCCAAGCATATTGCTTGGAGTGGTTTCATCTTGCGACGTAGGGTCGACAGCGACTGCCGGAGGATCTTCTGTCATGTCCGCCATGGATGTGCTTGAGTATTCCACAGACGGCGCCAATTGTGGAGAAGTGGTTTGGAAATACTCTTTAGATCCTAGGGGACACTCATGATCTTCAGCTAGTCACCTGAAAAGGAATGAACACTCCGGTCGGGGTGCCGGAATTAGCACTCCGACGGATAAGTTAGTGTCTGCTCTCTAGATTGCTTGTGTCTTAAGTTAAGCATACTAATTCTCACATACCTCTCTTTGGTTGTTGTTCTTCTATTTATATACGCTCCTGGTCTTCTAGGTAGGGCCCACTCTTGATCTGTCATGTACTCGTTCACTCGCCCCCCCCCCCAAGATTAATCGGGCCCCCTGATCGACTTATTCGACACCTGAAACGTCAGGGGAGGGGCCGAATGCATACTATACACAGGCAGGGAAAATATACCCTGCCTATCTGCGTCTGCTATTATTCGGCTACCACAACCATGAATGCCTCCTTCAAATTCTAAAGTAACTACAAATAGTTGTTGGTCTCGGTGCTAAGATTAGGTATGAGATTTTTTATATGTTTGTTATTTTTTAAGACATTTAATGGATCAATGTGCCATATATAATCTTTTAAATTGTTAATGTTATTAAAAATAAAAAAAAAAATTGTGATTGATTATAGCTTTATCATATAGATTATAAATAAAATAAAATAAAATAAAAATTGTATCTTTTATTGATTTTATATATGTAGTCCTTAAAAGCCAATAATTATATTTTTCATAATTTTCAATTTCAATTCTACGAAGTGAATATTTAATTTATCAATTAGTGTGTTTCTTAGGTGTAGAGTATACTCTGATCCATATCTATATGTATACTATTTCCGAGCAAAAGAAACTTTTGATCTAAGAGACTCTAAGAATTTTAAAACATTAATATAAAATTTTAAAAGTTAAGAAATATAAGTGACATACAACTATTAGTGGATTAAACCATATCTATAATTTTAAATTTAAAAACAAAATATTTATATATAGAAAGTCAAATAAATAACTTTAATCATATCTAAGCCACATCTAATTTGATATTTGAAAATCCTTAAAAGAAAATTCTAAATTTAAATTTATTATATAATTTAAAGTTATAAAAATATATACTTCAAAATATTATTCATTTTTTCAAATATTTGAAACTAAAAAATAAATATAATTTAAAATTACTGACTTATCTAACCATATCTAATTTTCAAATTCAAATTCAATATTAAAAAAAATGGACATTAAATGTCAAAAAATAATTTTGGCTATATCTTTTTGTACTTCTTGTTTTTTTGAAAAGACTTGTATTCTCTTTTTATAAAAACTATGATCGGGGTAAAATCCTACAGCTTTATAAAAAGAGCTTCGTTTTTGCATCATGAGCACCACACTTGCATAGAATGAAAATGGATTTGAAACTGAAAATGCTTGTATTGGAATGATGTTCTTAATCGGATAATGAGCCGTCCACTGACTAAAATACAAGATACAACTCAATAAATGGAAAGCAAAGTAAAAACAACCTAAACACAGCTATTTACACTTGCTAAAAATAAAAGACTCAAAACAAGACCTCAAAACAAAAAGACTGGAACAAAACCAGACTGCCGAACTACCAGGCCGATAATAGTGGATGGCAGGCCACTAAAGAAGACGGCTGACCAGTAAAGGTGGCCGGCCGGCCAAGTGTGGTGGTTCATCAGCCAGCTGACAACTGGCATCCACTCATAGCCTTATCTTCTACAAAAGGTCTTCCTTCGCAAATTCTTTGACAGAACCTCATTTTTGCTACTATTTCTTCTACAAATGGAGATATTCTTTGTCGAGAAGCTCAAGAATTGGATAGCTACTTTGGACGACATAGAAAAGGTAAATTTTTTAGGTTTCAGCATAAACGCGCTTTTTCTGTTAAGCCATACTTCACTTTGTCTTCCATTCTCTATGTCGCGGTTCGATGTCGGGACCCAATTACACATGTATTTCGCTTCGAAGCACAGGAAATGTGTCCGACTCTTGAAGAGTTTCAAGCTTTGATGGAATCCAGCGTAGGATAAGAGTTGCATTAGTTTGGCCCTAGCCGAAACTCTGATGGGTTTAGATGTTTTGCATAGGCGAGAGACTACTCAGTTCGCAAGGAGTCCACTACTACTCAGGTAATGTTTCCCACCCTTTCTTATTATAGTTCTCACATCACTCGGCACTCCTACTCTATTTTTCTCTCTAAGCCCTTTTCTTTACTTTTCTCTCAACGTACATCTCTTTATTCTTTAATCTCTTTTATTTTTCATCCCTTTCGAAGTATGGCTAATGGATAAACTGAAAGTAGTGGACCCTTGTCACGAGTATTCAACCCGAGCCTACTTCTTCCACTAACGGCTAGTAGGCTTTCCTACCGAGGGATGGTGGTGCAACTGAATGTGCAGCAGATCTGCAGCTGACATAACTTGGCATTGCCCCTTGCTTAATTTGACTAAGATGAGCTACAGCATGTCCCGACAACCGGGTGTACAGTTGATTGGCCTCACACATTGCGTGTTTTACTTCTCCTTCCAGTTTGGACATGATTAACCCGTCCAGATAAAGGGGTAGAATACCCGGCCCCATTTCCAATTCGTGCTTCCAACCTGACTCGGTACCTCCCTGCTTGGAGGATGAGAGAGCTTCTAGCTCCTGCGGTCAACTTCAGTTATGCCCTTTCTGGCGAGCGCTTGGCTTGGCTCGAGGACAAGGCACAGGTTGGGCCAACTTTGATTGCAGAGGCTTCCACGAGCACGAGTAGAGGACGCAGGAACACCTGACTCATCTATACCCCTAGTTTATTGCTTTGACTTTTCAAGTTTTATGATGTAGAAGCAACTTTAATTTAAATCAAAGAGTTAGAGAATGTACTTGTGTTGAAATCAATGGAATTCAAGTTGTAAGCACTAAAAATTTTCTTTTTGGTCCCAAAATGGTCTAAATTGTAAAAAGTAAAATTTTGAGAAAAATCAACTTTTATTAAAACTTTTCAAAACCATTTTCGAAAAATGATCACTGCCTGACATGCATGGAATCAGTCCTCAAGATACGCAACCTTGATCAAGAAGATTACAACTACCCATAACTGCATTCACCAGCACTACTCTGTCTTACAACCGGCCCTTCTGCCAAATGAAGATCACAACCAAGCTGATAGATAATGGAGAAAGATAGCATGATCAAAATGAACGACCAGGACTATTGAGTTTGTAACACCCTCAAATAAACCCATAATATATACAATATTAACATGGATTGATTAAGAAAGACAAAACCTTATTCCATTCATCAGAGTAATCTTATTTAAAAGACATTACATGTAATAACGAAAGTAAATGCCCTACAGGCTTACATCTTTCCAAGCCAACACTTGGACACAAAAGTCTGAGTACTAACTCAATTACACATTAAGCCCTTGGCTTGAGTTTACATGTAATATCAAACTAAAACAAAATAACAACTAATCTAAACAGAGTCTTCAACTCCAAATCCTTCCAAGCTAAGTCCTTGGAGGTAGCATATCACCTGAACCTGAAAATGATGTTCCCGTATAGGGTGAGCCACAGCCCAGCAGAAATATACTAAACCAAATATAAGAATTGACTAAAGCAATAGCATTCGATAGATGGTTAACACTGTTAAATCCATTATATCACTTTACAGTTTCATGACAATAATGTCCATGACATGTTTCGCTTTACGTTATTAATCAACTTTCCAATTATACAGACATGGCTCAGAACCTGGCCAAACAATAATAATGAGATTACATCTCATATCAACATTACTTCTAATATCAACAAATCAAATGAGACTAAGGCTCATACTAAAACACTTCCATAAATCAATAAGTACACATATTTGCTGTACTAATGGAGTCCATCCCCTTTCTCCTCCTAACAGGTTTGAGAGTCCATCCCCTATCTTCCCTCAAACCATGGAGTACATCCCCTATCACTCCCAAACAATATGCATATACAATGTATTAACCATTTGTCATACACATATTCAATCAATACACAGATTCGCTATATTAATTCAACTGTCATATTCAATGACTCATTCAATGTGATTAGTTTCAATTTTCCCTAATCAACATGCAATGTCTACAACAATCACGACTATTCTCCACCGATAGCCCAAAACAGTTATTTCTAAACAGGAATAAATGTATCAACAAATGTAAACTCAACATTTTCATAGGTGAGTGATTAAACTATTCAACTACACACCATTTGTCTCATAATTCCCCAATTTCATGAATTAAACTCAATTCCACATTTTTTCCAAAATTAATTATACAAATTAATTTATTACAACAATTAGGGATTTTCCCCCTTTCCTCAAAATTAACCCTATGATTCAATTTTATCAACTTGACACTACCTATGTCATTTTTCATGATTCACAATCACATGGAATTAATATATAAACAATTCCCTATTTCTCAAATTATGATACAAACACCTTTTCCCAAAATTACCAAACGACACCAACATATCAAAAATACAAAACTTAGGACAAAACCTATAAGATGGAGTAGGAAATCCTACTCGAAGTGAAGAACTCAAATGGAGATGATGGAGATGATGACCAAAATCCAAAGTGCTCCAAACCGCAAAACTCTCAGATTAAAGTAAAGCTCTCGTGACCCTCTATCTTTTTAATAAAGAACCTAGGGTAGAAACACCCTAATTAGATGAAACCTAAGAGAGAAGGTGAGTGGAGGGAGAAAAACACGGACCTAGGGTTCTGAAATCAAAAAGAGGATGAAAAAGTGTATTTAAAACCACTGCTGCGTATTTAAATAAAACAGGCTCGCTCGAGCAAAGACTTGGTCGCTCGAGCGACCAGACACAGAAAACCCTCGCTCGAGCCAAGAAGGTCTCACTCGAGCCAACAACCCAGAAGCTCGCTCGAGCGACAGACTGTTCGCTCGAGCCAAAAACTCAAACCCTCAGGTCTGCAACCAGACGCACGCTCGAGCGACGGAATGCTCGCTCGAGTGAAGAACAAACTAGCTCGCTCGAGCGAAGAAAAGCTCGCTTGAGCCAAGAACTGCAACTCTCAGGTCCCAAACCAGACGCAATCGCTCGCTCGAGCGAAGCCACTCTAGCTCGATCCACTAGACACAAGACTCCACTCTTGCTCGAGCGACCAAACCCTCGCTCGAGCGAAGTACCAAAACGAAGAGCTCGCTCGAGCGACAAACTGCTCGCTCGAGCGAAGGACCAAAATTCTGGGCAGCAACCATTTGCTCCCAAACCCAACCAACCCAGTGTTATTAAAAGCGATAAGCGCACCAAGGCGCCAAGGTCTCTTGAGGCCTTAGGCGCAAGGCGCAAGGCGAGGCGCAGGCTTTATCGAAGTAAAGCGCACCATGACAAGTTAAAATAATATAATTTAATATGAGACATATAAGCAAATAACTAACTGGTATAACATAAACAAAATGTAATATTGAACATTTAAAAAATAAATACCAACAAATATCGCTATTTTAACATAGACAAATGAGTATAAGCATGCATTTCAAAACATAAAGCGAATATCCATGATCTAAAAGTCAACTAATAACAATTTTCAAGTTTAAGCATGCATTTCAAAATCAACAAATTAAACCAACAAAACATAAAGTCTTTGCTTCCATTTATCCAATGAGGATCTAACAATCATCATCATCCTCAATATCAACAACAGAGCAATTCAGAATTCAAAAAAAAATTAAATAAAAAAAAAAGAAAAAGGTTCAAACAGACGAGGAGAAGGCAAAAAAAATTAAAAAAAAAAAAAAACAGACGAACAGACGAGACGAAGAGACGATCAAGAAGACAGAAGAAGACGAACAAGGCAGACGAGACGAAGCAGAAGAAAATGAAGAACAAGCAGACGAAGAGACGACCAAGAAGATGAAGAGACGAAGAGACGAACAAGACGAAAGAACAGACGAACAGACGAAGAGAACAGACGGAGAGAAGGAGAAGAAGAGACGAAGAAACAAAGAGAAGAACATACCTGGGCATCTTGAACTGGAAGACGACGGCGCTGGAAGATGATTGGAAGAGAAGAACTTCTTTGGAGATTTGGATTAGGGCTCGATGTTTCTTTCGTCGTCGCTGATTTGGGCTAAATCTTCAAGTATATTTGAAGGAAATAATCTGCTGTAGCTGACCCTGAAATCTTGGTGGTCCAATCTGTATGAAAAAAAAAAAAAAAGCCCTAAAGGCCTGCGCCTTGGGCTTAACTGTGCCTAGCTCGAAGCGTGCGCTTTAATCGCGCCTTAGTGACA
>JAPPVO010002623.1:0-83685 GCA_030407325.1 Camellia japonica | reverse complement strand
AAAACAGTGCGACGCGCAAAATTGCGCGAGTTTTAACTGCACAAAACAGTGCGACGCGCAAAATAGCGCGAGTGATAAAATTCACAAAATGGTGCGATGCGCAAAATAGCGAGAGTGATAAACTTTAAAAAACCGTGCTACGCGCAAAATAGTGCGAGTGTGAACTGCACAAAACAGTGCCACGTGCAAAATAGCGCGAGTGATAAACTGCACAAAACAATGGGACGCGCAAAACAGCGCAAGTGATAAACTGTAAAAAACTGTGCCACGGGCAAAATAGCGCAAATGATAAACTGTAAAAAACAGTGCGACGCGCAAAATAGCGCGAGTGATAAACTGTAAAAAACAGTGCGACGCACAAAATAGTGCGAGGGTGAACTGCCCAGAACTGTGCAACGCACAAAATAGCGCAAGTGATAAACTGCACAAAACAGTGCGACGCGCAAAATAGCGCCAGTGATAAACTGTAAAAAACAGTGCGACGCGCAAAATAGCGCGAGTGTGAACTGCGCAGAACAGTGCGACGCGCAAAATAGCGCGAGTGATAAACTGCACAAAACAGTGCGACGCGCAAAATAGCGCCAGTGATAAACTGTAAAAAACAGTGCGACGCGCAAAATAGCGCGAGTGTGAACTTCAAAAAACAGTGCGACGCGCAAAATGCGCGAGTGATAAACTGCACAAAACAGTGCGATGCGAAAGATAGCGCGAGTGATAAACTGTAAAAAACAGTGCGACGCGCAAAATAGCGCGAGTGTGAACTGCACAAAACAATGTGACGCCCAAAATAGCGCGAGTGATAAACTGTAAAAAACAGTGCGACGCGCAAAATAGCGCGAGTGATAAACTGTAAAAAACAGTGCGATGCGCAAAATTGCGCGAGTTTTAACTGCACAAAACAGTGCGACGCGCAAAATAGCGCGAGTGATAAAATTCACAAAATGGTGCGATGCGCAAAATAGCGAGGGTGATAAACTTTAAAAAACCGTGCTACGCGCAAAATAGTGCGAGTGTGAACTGCACAAAACAGTGCCATGTGCAAAATAGCGCGAGTGATAAACTGCACAAAACAATGGGACGCGCAAAACAGCGCAAGTGATAAACTGTAAAAAATTGTGCCACGGGCAAAATAGCGCAAATGATAAACTGTAAAGAACAGTGCGACGCGCAAAATAGCGCGAGTGATAAACTGTAAAAAACAGTGCGACGCACAAAATAGTGCGAGGGTGAACTGCCCAGAACTGTGCAACGCACAAAATAGCGCCAGTGATAAACTGCACAAAACAGTGCGACGCCCAAAATAGCGCCAGTGATAAACTGTAAAAAACAGTGCGACGCGCAAAATAGCGCAAGTGTGAACTGCACAAAACAATGCGACGCGCAAAGTAGCGCGAGGGATAAACTGCACAACACAGTGGGACGCGCAAAATAGCGCAAGTGATAAACTGCACAAAATAGTGCGACGCGCAAAATAGCGCGAGTGATAAACTCTAAAAAATAGTGCGACATGCAAAATAACGCGAGTGTGAACAGCACAAAACAGTGCGACGCGCAAAACAGCGCGAGTGATAAACTGTAAAAAATAGTGCGACGCGCAAAATAGCGCGAGTGAGAACGGCACCGAAAAGTTCGACACGCAAAATAGCGCGAGTGTGAACCGCACAAGACAGTGCGACGCGCAGAATAGCGCGAGTGATAAACTCCACAAAACAGTGCGACGCACAAAATAGCGCGAGTTTTAACTGCACAAAACAGTGCGACGCGCAAAATAGCGCGAGTGATAAACTGCACAAAACGGTGCGACGCGCAAAATAGCGCGAGTGATAAACTGTAAAAAAACTGTGCGACGCGCAAAATAGCGCGAGTGTGAACTGCACAAAACAGTGCGACGCCCAAAATAGCACGAGTGATAAACGGTAAAAAACAGTGCGACGCGCAAAATAGCGCGAGTGATAAACTATAAAAAAAGTGCGACGCGCAAAATAGCGCGAGTGATAAACTGTAAAAAACAGTGCGACGCAAAAAATAGTGCGAGTGTGAACTGCACAAAACAGTGCGACGCGCAAAATAGCGCGAGTGATAAACTGCACAAAACTGTGGGAGGCGCAAAACAGCGCAAGTAATAAACTGTAAAAAACTGTGCTATGCGCAAAATAGCACGAGTGATAAACTGTAAAAAACAGTTCGACGCGCAAAATAGCGCGAGTGATAAACTGTAAAAAACAGTGCGACGCACAAAATAGTGCGAGTGTCAACTTCCCAAAACAGTGCGACGCACAAAATAGTGCGAGTGAGAAACTGCACAAAACAGTGCGACGCGCAAAATAGCAACAGTGATAAACTGTAAAAAATAGTGCGACGCGCAAAATAGCGCGACTGTGAACGGCACAAAACAGTGCGACGCGCAAAATAGCGCGAGTGATAAACTGTAAAAAACAGTGCGACGCGCAAAATAGCGCGAGTGAGAATGGCACCGAACAGTGCGACGCGCAAAATAGCGCGAGTGTGAACCGCACAAGGCAGTGCGACGCGCAAAATAGCGCGAGAGATAAACTCCACAAAACAGTGCGAGGCACAAAATAGCGCGAGTGATAAACTGTAAAAAACACTGCGACGCGCAAAATAGCGCGAGTTTTAACTGCACAAAACAGTGCGACGCGCAAAATAGCGCGAGTGATAAACTGCACAAAACGGTGCGATGCGCAAAATAGCGCGAGTGATAAACTGTAAAAAACAGTGCGACGCGCAAAATAGCGCGAGTGTGAACTGCACAAAACAATGCGACGCCCAAAATAGCGCGAGTGATAAACTGTAAAAAACAGTACGACGCGCAAAATAGCGCGAGTGATAAATAGTAAAAAACAGTGCGACGCGCAAAATAGCGCAAGTTTTAACTGCACAAAACAGTGCAACGCGCAAAATAGCGCGAGTGATAAACTGCACAAAACGGTGCGACGCGCAAAATAGCGCGAGTGATAAACTGTAAAAAACAGTGTGACGCGCAAAATAGTGCGAGTGTGAACTGCACAAAATAGTGCGACGCGCAAAATAGTGCGAGTGATAAACTGCACAAAACTGTGGGACACGCAAAACAGCACAAGTGATGAACTGTAAAAAACAGTGCCATGCGCAAAATAGCGCGAGTGATAAACTGTAAAAAACAGTACGACGCGCAAAATAGCGCGAGTGATAAACTCTAAAAAACAGTGCGACGCGCAAAATAGCGAGAGTGTGAACTGCAAAAAACAGTGCGACGCGCAAAATAGCGCGAGTGATAAACTGTAAAAAACATTGCGACGCGCAAAATAGCGCGAGTGTGAACTGCACAAAACAATGCGACGCCCAAAATAGCGCGAGTGATAAACTGTAAAAAACAGTGCGACACGCAAAATAGCGCGAGTGATAAATAGTAAAAAGCAGTGCGACGCGCAAAATAGCGCGAGTTTTAACTGCACAAAACAGTGCGACGCGCAAAATAGCGTAAGTGATAAACTGCACAAAACGGTGCGACGCGCAAAATAGCGCGAGTGATAAACTGTAAAAAATAGTGTGACGCGCAAAATAGTGCGAGTGTGAATTGCACAAAATAGTGCGACGCGCAAAATAGTGCGAGTGATAAACTACACAAAACTGTGGGACGCGCAAAACAGCACAAGTGATAAACTGTAAAAAACAGTGCCATGCGCAAAATAGCGCGAGTGATAAACTGTAAAAAACAGTACGACGCGCAAAATAGCGCGAGTGATAAACTGTAAAAAACAGTGCGACGCGCAAAATAGCGCGAGTTTGAACTGCACAAAACAATGCGATGCCCAAAATAGCGCGAGTGATAAACTGTAAAAAACAGTGCGACGCGCAAAATAGCGCGAGTGATAAACAGTAAAAAACAGTGCGACGCGCAAAATAGCGCGAGTTTTAACTGCACAAAACAGTGCAACGCGCAAAATAGCGCGAGTGTGAACTGCACAAAACAATGCGACGCCCAAAATAGCGCGAGTGATAAACTGTAAAAAACAGTGCGATGCGCAAAATAGCGCGAGTGATAAACAGTAAAAAGCAGTGCGACGCGCAAAATAGCGCGAGTTTTAACTGCACAAAACAGTGCGACGCGCAAAATAGCGCGAGTGATAAACTGCACAAAACGGTGCGACGCGCAAAATAGCGCGAGTGATAAACTGTAAAAAACAGTGTGACGCGCAAAATAGTGCGAGTGTGAACTGCACAAAATAGTGCGACGCGCAAAATATTGCGAGTGATAAACTACCCAAAACTGTGGGACGCGCAAAACAGCACAAGTGATAAACTGTAAAAAATAGTGCCATGCGCAAAATAGCGCGAGTGATAAACTGTAAAAAACAGTACCGCGCGCAAAATAGCGCGAGTGATAAACTGTAAAAAACAGTGCGACGCGCAAAATAGCGCCAGTGATAAACTGTAAAAAACAGTGCGACGCACATAATAGCGCGAGTGTGAACTGCAAAAAACAGTGCGACGCGCAAAATAGCGCGAGTGATAAGCTGCACAATGCGCAAAATAGCGCGAGTGATAAACTGTAAAAAACAGTGCGACGCGCAAAATAGCGCGAGTGTGAACTGCCCAAAACAATGCAACGCCCAAAATAGCGCGAGTGATAAACTGTAAAAAACGGTGCGACGCGCAAAATAGTGCGAGTGAGAAACAGTAAAAAACAGTGCGACGCGCAAAATAGCGCGAGTTTTAACTACACAAAACAGTGCGACGCGCAAAATAGCGCGAGTGATAAACTGCACAAAACAGTGCGACGCGCAAAATAGCGCGAGTGATAAACTGTAAAAAACAGTGTGACGCGCAAAATTGTGCGAGTGTGAACTGCAAAAAATAGTGCGACACGCAAAATAGTGCGAGTGATAAACTGCACAAAACTGTGGGACGCGCAAAACAGCACAAGTGATAAACTATAAAAAACAGTGCCATGCGCAAAATAGCGCGAGTGATAAACTGTAAAAAACAGTACGACGCGCAAAATAGCGCGAGTGATAAACTGTAAAAAACAGTGCGACGCGCAAAATAGCGCCAGTGATAAACTGTAAAAAATAGTGCGACGCGCAAAATAGCGCGAGTGTGAACTGCGCAGAACAGTGCGACGCGCAAAATAGCACGAGTGATAAACTGCACAAAACAGTGCGACGCGCAAAATAGCGCCAGTGATAAACTGTAAAAAACAGTGCGACGCGCAAAATAGCGCGAGTGTGAACTGCAAAAAACAGTGCGACGCGCAAAATAGCGCGAGTGATAAACTGTAAAAAATAGTGCGACGCGCAAAATTACGTGAGTGCGAACTGCACAAAACAGTGCGACGCGCAAAACAACACGAGTGAAAGATTTTAAAAAACAGTGCCACGCGCAAAATAGCGCGAGTGTGAACTGCACAAAACAATGCGACGCGCAAAATAGTGCGAGTGATAAAATGCACAAAACAGTGCGACGCACAAAATAGCGCGAGTGAGAACAACACCAAACAGTGCGTCGCGCAAAATAGTGCGAGTGTGAGCCGCACAAAATAGTGCGACGCGCAAAATAGCGCAAGTGATAAACTGCACAAAACAGTGCGATACACAAAATAGCGCGAGTGATAAACTGTAAAAAACAGTGCGACGCGCAAATTTGGGCGAGTGTGAACTGTACAAAACAGTGCGACGCGCAAAGTAGCGTGAGTGATAAACTGCACAACACAGTGGGACGCGCAAAATAGCGCAAGTGATAAACTGCACAAAATAGTGCAACGCGCAAAATAGTGCGAATAATAAACTGTAAAAAACAGTGCGACGCGCAAAATAGCGCGAGTGTGAACATCACAAAACAGTGCGACGCGCAAAACAGCGCTAGTCATAAACTGTAAAAAACAGTGCGACGCGCAAAATAGCGTAAGTGTGAACTGCACAAAACAGTGCGACGCGCAAAATAGCGCGAGTGATAAACTCACAAAACAATGCGACGCACAAAATAGCGCCGAGTGATAAACTAAAAACAGTGCGACGCGCAAAATAGGCGCGAGTGTTGAACTGCAATGCAAAACAGTGCGTGCGACCGCAAAAATAGCGTGAGTGATAAACTGCACAAAACGGTGCGACGCGCAAAATAGCGAGAGTGATAAACTGTAAAAAATCATGCGACGCGCAAAATAGGGCGTGTGTCACTGCACAAAACAGTGCGACGTGCAAAATAGCGCGAGTGATAAACTGCACAAAACAATGGGACGCGCAAAACAGCGCGAGTGATAAATCGTAAAAAATAGTGCCACGCGCAAACTAGCGCGAGTGATAAACTGTAAAAAAACAGTGCGACGCGCAAAATAGCGCGAGTGTGAACTGCACAAAACAATGCGACGCCCAAAATAGCGCGAGTGATAAACTGTAAAAAACAGTGCGACGCGCAAAATAGCGCGAGTGATAAACAGTAAAAAACAGTGCGACGCGCAAAATAGCGCGAGTTTTAACTGCACAAAACAGTGCGACGCGCAAAATAGCGCGAGTGATAAACTGGAAAAAACAGTGTGACGCGCAAAATAGTGCGAGTGTGAACTGCACAAAATAGTGCGACGCGCAAAATAGTGCGAGTGATAAACTGCACGAAACTGTGGGACGCGCAAAACAGCACAAGTGATAAATTGTAAAAAACAGTGCCATGCGCAAAATAGCGCGAGTGATAAACTGTAAAAAACAGTACGACGCGCAAAATAGCGCAAGTGATAAACTGTAAAAAACAGTGCGACGCACAAAATAGCGCCAGTGATAAACTGTAAAAAATAGTGCGACGCGCAAAATAGCGCGAGTGAGAACTGCGCAGAACAGTGCGACGCGCAAAATAGCGCGAGTGATAAATAGCACAAAACAGTGCGACGCACAAAATAGCGCCAATGATAAACTGTAAGAAACAGTGCGACGCGCAAAATAGCGCGAGTGTGAACTGCAAAAAACAGTGCGACGCACAAAATAGCGCCAGTGATAAACTGTAAAAAATAGTGCGACGCGCAAAATTGCGCGAGTGCGAACTGCACAAAACAGTGCGACGCCCAAAACAACGCGAGTGAAAAATTTTAAAAAACAGTGCCACGCGCAAAATAGCGCGAGTGTGAACTGCACAAAACAGTGTGACGTGGAAAATAGTGCGAGTGATAAAATGCACAAAACAGTGTGACGCACAAAATAGCGCGAGTGAGAACAGCACCAAACAGTGCGACGCGCAAAATAGTGCGAGTGTGAGCCGCACAAAACAGTGCGACGCGCAAAATAGCGCAAGTGATAAACTGCACAAAACAGTGCGACGCACAAAATAGCGCGAGTGATAAACTGTAAAAAACAGTGCGACGCGCAAAATAGCGCGAGTGTGAACTGCACAAAACAGTGCGACGCGCAAAGTAGCGCGAGTGATAAACTGCACAACACAGTGGGACGCGCAAAATAGCGCGAGTGATAAACTGCACAAAATAGTGCGACGCGCAAAATAGCGCGAATAATAAACTGTAAAAAACAGTGCGACGCGCAAAATAGCGCGAGTGTGAACAGCACAAAACAGTGCGACGCGCAAAACAGCGCGAGTGATAAACTGTAAAAAACAGTGCGACGCGCAAAATAGCTTAAGTGTGAACTGCACAAAACAGTGCGACGCGCAAAATAGCGCGAGTGATAGACTGTAAAAAACAGAGCGACGCGCAAAATAGCGCGAGTGAGAACGGCACCGACCAGTGCGATGCGCAAAATAGCGCGAGTGTGAACCGCACAAGACAGTGCGACGCGCAAAATAGCGCGAGTGATAAACTCCACAAAACAATGCGACGCACAAAATAGCGCGAGTGATAAACTGTAAAAAACAGTGCGGGGCGCAAAATAGCGCGAGTGTGAACTGCACAAAACAGTGCGACGCGCAAAATAGCGTGAGTAATAAACTGCACAAAACGGTGCGACGCGCAAAATAGCGAGAGTGATAAACTGTAAAAAATCATGCGACGCGCAAAATAGGGCGTGTGTGAACTGCACAAAACAGTGCGACGTGCAAACTAGCGCGAGTGATAAACTGCACAAAACAATGGGACGCGCAAAACAGCGCGAGTGATAAACTGTAAAAAATAGTGCCACGCGCAAAATAGCGCGAGTGATAAACTGTAAAAAACAGTGCGACGCACAAAATAGTGCGAGTGTGAATTGCCCAGAACAGTGCGACGCGCAAAATAGCGCCAGCGATAAACTGTAAAAAACAGTGCGACGCACAAAATAGCGCGAGTGTGAACTGCACAAAACAGTGCGACGCGCAAAGTAGCGCGAGTGATAAACTGCACAACACAGTGGGTCGCGCAAAATAGCGCGAGTGATAAACTGCACAAAATAGTGCGACGCGCAAAATAGCGCGAGTGATAAACTGCAAAAAAAACAGTGCGACGTGGAAAATAGCGCGAGTGTGAACTGCACAAAACAGTGCGACGCGCAAAACAACGCGAGTGATAAATTGTAAAAAACAGTGCAACGTGCAAAATAGCGCGAGTGTGAACTGCACAAAACAGTGCGACCCGCAAAATAGCGCGAGAGTGATAAACTGTAAAAAACAGTGCGACGCGCAAAATAGCGCGAGTGTGTGAACTGCACAAAACAGTGCGACGCGCAAAATAGCGCGAGTGTGAACCGCACCAGACAGTGCGACACGCAAAATAGCGCGAGTGAGAAACTCCAAAAAACAGTGCGACGCACAAAATAGCGCGAGTGATAAACTGTAAAAGACACTGCGACGCGCAAAATAGCGAGAGTTTTAACTCCACAAAACGGCGCGACGCTCAAAATAGCGCGAGTGATAAACTGCAGAAAACGGTGCGACGCGCAAAATAGCGCGAGTGATAAACTGTAAAAAACAGTGCGACGCGCAAAATAGCGCGAGTGTGAACTGCACAAAATAGTGCGACGCCCAAAATAGCGCGAGTGATAAACTGTAAAAAATAGTGCGACGCGCAAAATAGCGCGAGTGATAAACCATAAAAAACAGTGCGACGTGCAAAATAGCACGAGTTTTAACTGCACAAAATAGTGCGACACGCAAAATAGTGCGAGTGATAAACTACATAAAACGGTGCGATACGCAAAATAGCGCGAGTGATAAACTGTAAAAAACAGTGCGATGCGCAAAATAGTGCGAGTGTGAACTGCACAAAACAGTGCGACGCGCAAAACAACGCGAGTGATAAATTGTAAAAAACAGTGCAACGTGCAAAATAGCGCGAGTGTGAACTGCACAAAACAGTGCGACCCGCAAAATAGCGCGAGTGATAAACTGTAAAAAACAGTGCGACGCGCAAAATAGCGCGAGTGAGAACGGCACCGAACAGTGCGACGCGCAAAATAGCGCGAGTGTGAACCGCACCAGACAGTGCGACACGCAAAATAGCGCGAGTGAGAAACTCCAAAAAACAGTGCGACGCACAAAATAGCGCGAGTGATAAACTGTAAAAGACACTGCGACGCGCAAAATAGCGAGAGTTTTAACTCCACAAAACGGCGCGACGCTCAAAATAGCGCGAGTGATAAACTGCAGAAAACGGTGCGACGCGCAAAATAGCGCGAGTGATAAACTGTAAAAAACAGTGCGACGCGCAAAATAGCGCGAGTGTGAACTGCACAAAATAGTGCGACGCCCAAAATAGCGCGAGTGATAAACTGTAAAAAATAGTGCGACGCGCAAAATAGCGCGAGTGATAAACCATAAAAAACAGTGCGACGTGCAAAATAGCACGAGTTTTAACTGCACAAAATAGTGCGACACGCAAAATAGTGCGAGTGATAAACTACATAAAACGGTGCGATACGCAAAATAGCGCGAGTGATAAACTGTAAAAAACAGTGCGATGCGCAAAATAGTGCGAGTGTGAACTGCACAAAACAGTGCGACGCGCAAAATAGCGCGAGTGATAAACTGCACAAAACTGTGGGACGCGCAAAACAGAGCAAGTGATAAACTGTAAAAAACAGTGCCATGCGCAAAATAGCGCGAGTGATAAACTTTAAAAAACAGTGCGAGCCGCAAAATAGCGCGAGTGAAAAACTACAAAAAACAGTGCGACGCACAAAATAGTGCGCGTGTGAACTGCCCAGAACAGTGCGACGCGCAAAATAGCGCCAGTGATAAACTGTATAAAACAGTGCGACGCGCAAAATAGCGCGAGTGTGAACTACACAAAACAGTGTGACGCGCAAAATAGCGCGAGTGATAAACTGTAAAAAACAGTGCGACGCGCAAAATTGCGCGAGTGCGAACTGCACAAAACAGTGCGACGCGCAAAACAACGCGAGTGATAAATTGTAAAAAACAGTGCCACGCACAAAATAGCGCGAGTGTGAACTGCACAAAACAGTGCGACGCGCAAAATAGCGCCAGTGATAAACTGTAAAAAACAGTGCGACGCGCAGAATAGCGCTAGTGAGAACTGCACAGAACAGCGCGATGCACAAAATAGCGCGAGTGATAAACTGCACACAACAGTGCGACGCACAAAATAGCGTGACTGATAAAGTATAAAAAACAGTGCGACGCGCAAAATAGCGAGAGTGTGTACTGCACAAAACAGTGCGACGCGCAAAATAGCATGAGTGACAAACTGCACAAAACGGTGCAACGCGCAAAATAGCGAGAGTGATAAACTGTAAAAAATCGTGCGACGCGCAAAATAGTGCGTGTGTGAACTGCACAAAACAGTGCCACGCGTAAAATAGCGCGAGTGATACACTGCATAAAACAATGGGACGCGCAAAACAGCGCAAGTGATAAACTGTAAAAAATAGGGCCACACACAAAATAGCGCGAGTGATAAACTGTAAAAAATAGTGCGACGCGCAAAATAGCGCTAGTGATAAACTGTAAAAAACAGTGCGATGCACAAAATAGTGCGAGTGTGAACTGCCCAAAACAGTGCGACGCGCAAAATAGCGCGAGTGATAAACTGCCCAAAACAGTGCGATGCGCAAAATAAAGCCAGTGATAAACTGTAAAAAACAGTGCGACGCGCAAAATAGCGCGAGTGTGAACTGCACAAAACTGTGCGACGCGCAAAGTAGCGCGAGTGATAAACTGCACAACACAGTGGGACGCGCAAAATAGCGCGAGTGATAAACTGCACAAAATAGTGCGACGCGCAAAATAGCGCGAGTGATAAACTGTAAAAAACAGTGCGACGTGCAAAATAGCGCGAGTGTGAACAGCACAAAACAGTGCGAGTGATAAACTGTAAAAAACAGTGCGACGCGCAAAATAGCGCGAGTGTGAACTGCACAAAACAGTGCGACGCGCAAAATAGCGCGAGTGATAAACTGTATAAAACAGTGCGACGCGCAAAATAGCGCGAGTGAGAACGGCACCGAACAGTGCGACGCTCAAAATAGCGCGAGTGTGAACCGCACAAGACAGTGCGACGTGCAAAATAGCGCGAGTGATAAACTCCACAACACAGTGCGACGCACAAAATAGCGCGAGTGATAAACTGTAAAAAACACTGCGACGCGCAAAATAGCACGAGTTTTAACTGCACAAAATACTGCGACGCGCAAAATAGCGCAAGTGATAAACTGCACAAAACGGTGCGACGCGCAAAATACCGCAAGTGATAAACTGTAAAAAATAGTGCGACACGCAAAATAGCGAGAGTGTGAACTGCACAAAACAGTGCGACGCCAAAAATAGCGCGAGTGATTGTAACACCCCCACGAGGGACCTCGCTACAGTTCGGACTCGATTTTTGTCACGGTTCTTAATCTTGAACCAAAGAGTCCAAATCCGGCAAATCGTTTTGAGAAAACAGATTTTTTTGAAAGAAGTGCCAAACATGGACTGCTTTGCCAGATACAGAGTCGCCACCTAAATATTTTTTAATGGGGGAATTTAGGAAACCCTGACTCAGTGCCAAAGGCCACGTGTCCGTCATCACCAAAGTTGCCTCGGCTCGGGAACTTGGGTACGATCGGGGAAGGTCAGCTATGAGCACCCCCTCTCGCCCGGTCCGAAGACCGGCCTCTACTAACCGTGATATCCGATTTTGAAAACGTTATGTGTTCCTATTCCGGTTATTAGCCTAGAATTACTATGTTATGCGCACAGCAAACAAGTATAGACTAGATTTGCCTAATTTGGAAATAAGCATTGCATATTCGTTCATTTTGAAAAGGGCTTTGGAATTTGCTACTCGCAAGTAGGCTAAAACACGGATTTCAACGAGTTTTTCCAACTCAAGCAATCCAACCTCCACCCACAGGCATTCAAACAGTTTATCTCATATAAGCATTTAGCCACATGGTAAGCCTACTGTCATGTTAACATTCACACGCATGCGAGATGCTAAAGCGTAAAAAACTTACATCGTACTCCGTGCCAAAACGACAAACTAGTTAGCAAACATGCATGATCCTAGTTCATGTTAAGTGGCTAATGCAACACAGGCAAAGATGCAATCTAGACAGGCTCGGCTATCCTAAACATGGCATGTGGAATGCTATAAATAACACGTATTCAATTTGGAATTGAAGTACAATGCAGTTTGTATGATGCGCCGAGCCCGATGTATGTATAACAAATGTATGGATGCACGCATGCACAGCATAAGGTATGCTAAAATAAATATGCCCTAATCTACCATCATAAGCAGGTAAACAAAAGGGAAGAAAGAAGTGGGGGTTGGAAGGCATACACACACTCACCCACACTTATTACAAATTTGCTCTCACTCGGAGAGCCCGAAAGAATATACAAACCGAATAAATAATACTAAATTACTTATTACAAAACTTCTAATCTGATTAAATTAAATGCAAAGATCAGATGGCCGCAGCCCCGCCTTGGAATGCGTGTGATGATGCATGCTCGAGTCCGTCTCGCCCGGAAAACCCGTACCATGCCACTACTGCCTCTGTTTACACTGCCCTGCCTCTCCAAAGACTGCCAAAGTCCTGGGACATGTTCCTTGTATACTGTAAAGTACCATCGGCTGAGGAAAATGGCCACCGACCCTGGTAAAAGTCCACCGGCTGCGGATGAAGCTATCGGCCATTCATCAATGGCCGGTCGGCACTAAATGTTGCCGGTCGGCAAAAACTTCCTGCAGAAGACAGTTTTGACAGCAACAGAGGACAGGTAGTGCATGGCATAGAATTTCAAGCACATGTGTGCACCAACACATCCCTTATCATGTTTGTGACTCAAAGGGACATGATTCTCGATTCTCGGACCACCAATCGCGCATTTCAATGTGTGATGGCCCAGGAAACCAAGTATGCATTTTGATTTCAAATGAGATGCACATCAAACAAACAAGTGAAACCCAACCTCTATCATACTCAATTCAAGAGGCAAGGTATGTATGCTCATGCAATGCAACCTAGGCATGTTAACTAAGTATGCAACATGGGCATGCAAGCAAGTAATGCACAATGCATGTTAGGCACACAACCTAAGCGAGCAAGCATGCAAGATATGGAATAACAATGGGAGTAACAAGCATACAAGATGTGATATAAGCATACAAGTATGCAAGGCATGCATCATGTTAAGCAACCTAAACATACAACAACACACAAGTATGCAACAACACACAAGGTAAGCATGCATCAACATGCAAAGGATGGTCTTACACTAACTTGGACAGCTCTCTACTAGGTCCAAAACAGTGGCCATAATGATGCAAGTGAGGCAACAAAATACATGGAATGCATGCACAATGCATTAAACAAGCTTAAGGCACAAAAATGCAACTCTACCAAAGCATGGCAAGGGATACAAGATGGCATATAAACATGTGAATTTCAGTACCAAAATATGATGCTAAACAGCCCCGAAACATGGAGATATGGCACCCGATGCATGAGATGAACCCCGAAATGCAAAACTAGGCACATGGAATGACTTACAGCTATACAAAGCATGCATTATTGGACTATGAAGCATGAAGACAGAATCTTGGCAGTCCCAAAACATGGACTTTTCCAGTTCTAAGCATGGCCAAAAAGTGCTAACAAGATGGACTAAATTAGCATGCGAATTTGACTAGCTAACATGGTTTACATGGCAAGTGTATGATGCACATGGAATCTGACCAAACCATCAAAAATCAGTGAATAAACCATGCCAAAACATGCTCAAATAACCACTGAAATGAAGCCAACACATGCAAAAATGATGAGCTCCTTTAGAGGGCTATACAAGAGGTTATTAAGCACATACATGATGGACATTCAACAAGGCCAAACCAGCTCTGGAAATGGCCTATAGGGGTCCTAAAACCCACCAAAAAATGCCTGATCTGATCTCAAGAGGTGTGCAAATATAGGCTCCTTTGTAAGGCCAAACATGCTAGTAAACAAGACAACAAAGGAGAGGATCACCCCTCTCCTTCTTAGGACCTCAAAACACCACTCCCACCACTGAAATCCCTCAAGATCTCAGTGGTGGGAGGGCCAATACAAGGTGGTCCCGAAGCTCACAAAAAATGCACAAAAATGAGGCCAAACAAGGCCTAAGAGGGGTCAAACAACCCCAAACACCAAAGTGGTCTAATGAAAGATCTTAAGCATGCAAATACAAGATTTGTTTATGTTATACACAAAGCTCAAAACAGAAAGCAAGATAGGCTAAAAACTTGTGCAAGATTGGGAAATCTAAAGTAAAAAGATTACCCTTGAAGAACCTTTGATGAACAGCAGGTGCAGCCACTCTCCTCTGATCAAAAACAGCCCAAAAACTCAAGAATCAACCCTCTAAGCCCCTCAAGGTTGAAGCAAGGTGTAATGGTGTGTGCCTTGGTGCAAAACTATGGTAAAAATGCACTTTTAGGCCACAAAACACACACAAGGGAGGGGAGAGAGGGAAAATATAGAGAGAATGTGTAGGGCAGATATATATATCTGTATATATCTGGTTTTTTGGTTCAAAAACTCTAACCCTAAGCAATGGAGAAGAAGAGCTCTTATATAGACAAAGAAAAGGCTCTAAGCTTCCCAAGGAAGCTAAATGAAAAGGGGCAAAGGGTGCAAATGGTCCAAGGCTTCTAGGAGAAGCTAAGATAGCTGGCCAAGCTTCCCCAAGAAGCTTGGCGAAAGGGTCAATCTTCTAGAAGGAAAAAGGGGCCAAAAGGGTGGAAAGGTGCAAAACAACCACACATGTGCATGGGGGGTCGGGTCTGTGCACTCCAGCTGGCACAGCTGGCATGCACCATGCCTGCAAGAGTCAAAAGGGTCAAACCGGCCAAGAAAAAGGGTCATCGCCCAAATAAATTGCCGGTCGGCACAATATATTGCCGACCTGCAATTTATACTGGCCGGTCGGATAAATAGAGTGCCGATGGGTGGCCGATGAGGTCAAAAAAGTGCCAGTGGGTGTCCAGATTGAAGCCCCAGAAGTTAGCTTTCCAATGCCGCAAACCTTTTATTAAAATTCCTTCTGTGCAAAAAGTTATGCCCTTTTTGGTGAAGCCGCGCAGATTCGATCTAACCAGGATGATGCCCAACTTCAACCAATCATATCTCCCCCACCCGGACTTGGATGTAAGAGATTCTTGAATGCAAAATGAAGCCCCGGAAGTCTTCTTTCCAACGGTGGTGGCCTCATAGCTAAACTCCAAGTATGACGATGAATAAGCCCGATTCAGCGAGGGCTGCTCGACCCTCTTCTACCCGGATTCATGCCGAACTTCTTCTCTAACTTGGTTTCTCCCCTCTTCTCCTCTTCTCTTCAACTTCAAACCCCCAAGTAAGGTGTTTTGAAATATTTTTCAAAGATTTCATCTCTCTTTCTTTCATCTCCACTTTGTCCTTGCTCGATTTACCGAAAAGCGCAACATTTACCGAAATGCGAGCGTCGGAACATCATAGGAATTTTATTTCAAAAATGTTTTGAAAGAGAGGGTTTTAAGGTCTAAAAACCATCCAAAATAACTTTGGTCCACAATGGGGTGTGAAGTTAAGATTTGTCTCTCTCCTTGCCGAAGAAACTGAACTTTTCCCCTGCACAGTTCTCATCACCGAGCAAACCATCAGTAGCGCCCAAGTCTTGAGGGCAGTCAAAAATGGGGTGTCTACAGTTGCCCCTCTTTGACAGAACTCGGAAGTCATGAAATGACGTGAGTGAATGTCAAAGCCCAGAGACGACCCATTTTTGACAAGGCCGAAGACTTGGACAAACAAACAAAATATAGATGCAGTTGGTTGAACCCGCGGGCTGCCTACGTATCCCTTTGCAAGGAATCAAACCAGTGTAGTTCAGGGGCAGGATGCAAAATGATATGCAGGAAGACTTTGATAATTGGACTTATACGCTACGCGAAACCGGTTTGAAAATTGGACTTATACGCTACGCGAAGCCGGTTTGAAAATCCAAGATTTATGCAAAAACACAGTGTGCACAAGACAATGTGATGCAGAGTGAATGCACAAAACAATGCTAAGGAGATGCACAAAACAGTGCGAAGCAGGTTGGAATGCACAAGATAGTGCGCTGACAAGATGCACAAAACAGTGCAATGTAAGAGTGAATGCACAAAACAGTGCTATACAGGTGCACAAGAGAGTGCGATGTGGCATAGATGCACAAAAACAGTGCGATGTGCAAAATAGCGCGAATGAAATGTAATGCACTAACAAGTGCAGGTAAGGTGCGCAAGATAGCGCGATAAAATGCACGTACAATGCAAGTAAAGTGCACAAAATAGTGCAATGCGCAAAATAGCGCGAATGAAACAATGTAATGCACAAAATAGTGCGATGCGCAAGAAAGCGCGAAAGTAAATTGCACAGAACAGTGCGATACGCTAAACAGCGCGAGTGTGATGGAATGCACAAGATAGTGCGAGTGAGATATAGCATGTAAGTGCACAAGATAGTGCGATGCGCAAGAAAGCGCGAGTGCACAAGACAGTGCGATTGAGGTGCGCAAGATAGCGCGAATGAGGCAATGCACAAGATAGTGCGATGCGCAAAATAGCGCGAATGAGACGTAATGTAAAATGTAATGAGATGCACAAAATAGCGCGATGCGCAAAATAGCGCGAATGAAATGTAATGCACAAGACAGTGCGATGGAGGTGCGCAAGATAGCGCGAAGATGTGATGCACAAAACAGTGCGATACGCTAAACAGCGCGAATGATTTGAAATGCACTAGACACTGCGATACGCTAAACAGCGCGAGTGATTTGAAATGCACAAGATAGTGAGATACAACCACAAGATGCACATGACAGTGCAAGTGAGATACAAAGTGTAAGTGCACAAGATAGTGCGAGTGAGATAAAATGCACAAGAAAGTGCGATAAAATGCAACTTCTATGCAAGTATGGGGGCATTTTCCATGCAATATTGAAAGCAAGCATATTTTATGCATGAATCATAACGATGCGCGGCATTCATGCAACAACAGTGTATATGAAAGTTCATATTCTATGCAATAGAGGAGCATCAAATATGTACTCTGGTGTTTCCGATTTACCTCTCAGAGGGTTTTGCAACACACTCAGCTCGAAAAGGGTACACCCTGTTCATATTGGCAAGAGATAACATCTGCTGCTGCTTTAATTGCCGTTCTGACTTGAAGGAGGCTTACACTTGAGGTAGAGGCGCACTCATACTTCGGTAGCATTGACAAGGCTTGAAGGGGTACACCCAGAGTACAATCACGGAATTTGCTGAAGGTGAAACACACTCAGATGCTTCGATTTTCCCTCTTTTCTTTTGCTTTGCAGTCCGGAACCTATATAGCTTCAGATAGATCCTGGTTCTACTGTTCTCACATGACCTGGGTTGAACCTTGCGGTTTTTGAAAGAACAAATTCCCTTTTTTGCACAAATGTGGAGAATGGCACAACACTCTGAGCACACCACAAATCATTTTTGAAATTTGAGAAAATGAGTTTTCGACCGGGTATTGAGCCTACAACTGAACACAGCGAAAAAGACTCAATAACGGAAAACAAAAGGTAACAACCTAAACACAAACACAGACACTTGAAACGACTCAAAACAAGAATTGAGACAAACAAAACGACTGACGCGACGCACAGACGTGTTGCAAAGACAAGAGACTTCTTAGTTCGCAAGGAGCCAGTTTCTCTGGGTATTATTTCCCACCCTTTCTTATTTGTGACTCTCACATCACTCGGCCCTCAAGCTCGGTTTTTCTCTCAAAACCCTTTTCTCGCTTTTTCTCTCAACGCACACCTCTCTATTCTTCAATCCCTCATTTTTCATCCCCCCCTGGGTGGTTGATGGATAGATATGAAGTTGCGAGCTCTTGCCCCTAGCATCCTGCTAGATTTTTGTTCACAACAGTGAATTTCTCCCACAGAGGGGTTGTGCTACAACTGGGTGTGTAGCAAATCTGCAGCTAACATCGGTTGATGATGCCCTGCTGGGGAGTTTGGACGTGGTTAGATCTGTCCAGGTGAGGAAGTGGAAGATCTTGATCCATTCTGGTTTGTGCTTCGCACTTGGCTTGATACCTCGTTGCTTGGAGGATGAGAGAGCTTTCAGCCCTTCGTTGTTAGCTTCAGTTGTGCCCTCTTCTGGCAGGTAGATTGCCCTTCTTGGCGAGTATGTTGAAAATGGGGGAAAGACAGGAAGCCTGACTCAACTGTGCCCCTAGTTCATTATTTTGACCATTTTTTGTTTTGGTTTTCTACTAAAACCATTTTGACCAACATGAGAGTTAGATTAACATGCTTGTTCGATTTTCTGATTTGAAATCAGGCAAGTCAGGCTATGAGCACTGAAAATTTTCCTTTTTTGGGTCCAAGAAAAGGGTCCAGTTTTGGAAAATATGAAATAATTTTCGAGAGACCAGTCAACCTCAGTAAAAATTCTCAAAAATTATTTTTGCAAACGGCCACTTGCTCAACGAGCATGAAACCTACTCCTGAGATGCACAACCTCGGATCCGAAGGAAAATTGCCCCTTGCTTGAAGAGAGCTGTATGGCAACGGAAAGTTGCCCCTTGTTTGAAGGCACGGCGGCGCATTGAATGGCAACGGAAAGTTGCCCCTTGTTTGAATGGAACCGCAGTGCATTGTTGTCAGTCTTCATGGTAATGATCACAACCGAACTCTCGAATACAGGGAAGGCAAAGATGATCAAAAGCATTTCATGGACACAATTGAATTTGAAGTATTTTACGGCTGGACTTCAGAATGAAGTTGCCTACGTATCCCAAACATGGGAATCAAGCCTTACGTAGTTCGGGGTTAAGGTACACTCGGGTATTTAACCTCTCCTCTTTATGCTCTAACTTTTGCCAAGGCGCCTATTGCAGGTTTTCGACCTTGCGAGCTTTGTTCTTCTTTCTTTTCTTTTTTTTTTATTCTTTTCATTCCTTTTTCTTCCTCTTCTTTTTTGCATTTTTCTTTTCTTTTCTTTTTGCATTTTTTTGTATCTTTGCATTTTTTCTCTTTTTTCTTTTTCTTCATTCTTTTCTTCGCTCTAACTTTTGCCTGGGTCGCCCTTCCGGGTTTTCGGCCCAGCGAGCCTCTCGAAGGGTAAAAGTATAACAAGTCCATGCCAAATGGTTTTGAGATCCTGAAGTCATCTGAATCCAGGAGAATGGCTGATGTTTGCTGACGGTGTAGAGTCCATCCAATGGGGGCCGAATTTGCCCCTAGTGTTGTGGATAGGAACTTGGTGACTCATCTTTGACTCTTCGAGCGCATCTGACATTTTTTTTTTTAGTTCGAGGAGTGCTCCTGATCTAGCTTCGCAAGCTTCTTGATCTAACTTTTCTTGCCCCTAGTCTACGGGCTGCTTCAAATCTGACCACACAGCCTCACATCATGATTGACCTTCGAACGTTCTGAATCCAAGTTCAAGGTTTGAAAGCAAAGGGGTCGAGTCTTGAGGCTGAGAGCGATCCTAAGCTGCACAATCTCAAGAGCGATTCCACACATGTCTTCGCAGGACCGCGCAAACCATTTTTTGAAAAATTTTAAGAAAGCGACTAGTCGCTCGCGCTGAAGACAGTGTGGAGCCAATCCGGATCAAGCCAGGATCCTTCTCAATACTCACATTAACAAGCATGATCTCAATCATTAAGGGTTTAGCATGCCTCTCTTTCTCTCAGTTGGTCAAAGTTTTGCAAAACCCGAGGAATTCCTTCCTCTTCGTTTTCACCGCAGTGTTCAAAAGGTTTTGAAAAACTCAGGTCATTATAATGACTTCAAGGCACAAGAGAGCAGGTGGGATGCACTGCCATTTCATTCAAATCCCGGCACAACTAGCACACGGCAGAAGCAAATGCGAGAGCGTGAAAATCACTGCTGTTTCATCGAGATCTATTGGCACAACTGGCTCCTCGACAGAAACAGACTCAAAAGAAAGTGAAAAGACAAACACAAAACAAAATAGTGATACCCGAGGTAACATTCCCGGAATCACCCGACTCCAATACAACAGGACTGACTCGAAACCGCAAGACAGACCCGAAACAAAAAGACTGACTCAAAACAAAGAGACAGACTCAAATTAACACAACGAGACTGACACAATACCCAAGTCAGAATGTACAAAAACCAGCATTCACAAATGCTCAAAACAATGCGTGCCATACACCACTTCTGAGATAAACTGAACGTCGCCCGCAGGTGGTGCATCCCCCGATCATAGTCACATTATCCCCCACAGGTTCACTGATCAAGTGCCGATAGACTTTGCAAGACTGGTACGGTGATGATCTTGTTGTCAATCAGATCTTGTATTTCATGGCGAAGACGGTAACAACTATCAGTGACGTGGCCAACTTGTTGATGGAAGGCACAATACTTGGCCGGATCATGGGAGGGGGGAAGTTTATCTGGCAGTGGCCGCAGCTCTAGGGGTTTCAGATCCCCCTTTCTACTCAGGACCCTCAAGGCCGTTGATAGAGACATGCATAGTGGGGTGAACACCCTCTGGCCCCGAGGTGGGTATTTTGAGGTTTGTGGCTTTTTGCTGGATGCACCAGCAAAGGGATTGACAGGCGCTGACTGGGTTTGCTGATCTCTTTCGAGCACGGGCTTAGAGTTGAAAGGAACATTCCTGGTACAACGGCCCTTCTCCCGGCTTGCCCCTTGATTCAGACTGCCCCTAACTTAAGTGGCGAAAGTGTCATCCACAGTTTTTGCCATAACTGCGAGGACTTGCTCTTCGTTTAATCCCTCGGCTTTCAAAGCCTCAACAGGCAACTGAAGATGGTCATGGGGACTAATGCTTGCCCCTGCCTTGTTCTTATCACTGGCCTCCACTTTGCTAAGAGGTTGGCCTTCTTCCAATGCAGCCCGTCCCAAGGTTGGGGAGCCTCTTGACATGAACTCCCTGGTATGTGATGCGGTTGATGACGGGGCCAAAATTCCGAAGGCCAGATCTGCCACAGTTCTTTGAAGATCTTCGATCATTCTCATCAGCTCAGAAGTAGTAGGTTCATGGGTTTGGGATGATTGGGGTTCAGATGCACCCATCATGCATAAGTCCAGGCTCTCTGGGGTAAATACATTAGGCTTGGGTAGATGGACTGGGGTGATGTATACGCTGGGGTCATAAGGGACGGCCAGTGTGTGGATTAGATTGAGATGTGGATGAGGTATTTGGTCATTGCGGGCTGAAGGTGGAGCTATCGTTCGGTTGTCGATGAGATTTTGGATCTCATGACGAAGGCGGTAGCAACGGTCGGTGCCATGACCGCGCTGCTGATGGTACACACAGTACTTGGAGGGGTTATGTCTGGCTGGGAGTGGGTTTGGAAGGGGTTGGGGTTCTAGGAGTTCTAGGTGACCTTCTTCTCGCAGCTTTTTCAAAGCTTGAGAGAGACTCATGTAAAGAGGATGGAATTTTCGAGCTTGGGGCTGAGTTGAAGTGGTTGGTTTTTGGCCATTGAGGGAGGTGGTGATAGTGCCTACTTCTGAGCATTTCGCAGTTGTGCTACCATCAGTAGTAGCATTGGGACTGCGAGCAACATTCCTCTTCAAAGGCTCATTATCTTCTGCAAGGATCCCTTGTTTGATGGCATCCTCGATTTGAACCCCCATTTCATGAAGGGCTGGAAAGGTAAATAGAGGTAGAACGACCATCTTTTGCAGCAACTTGCCATGCAAATTCCGAACAATCATCCTGATCTGATCTTTGTCGGAAGGTTTTGTAATCATCATTCAGGCCTTTGCTCTCCATCTCGTCACGAACTCTGAGAAGCCCTCCTTTGGCCCTTGGCGGGTGACTTCAAGATCACGAGTGGTGACCTCAATCTGTGTTGTAGGAGTATTGATCACTGAAGGCCTCAGCCATCTCTTCCCAATTCTGTTTCACAGAGTTCTCCAATTTCGCATACCAGATTGCGGCTATCCCAGACAAGGTTCGGCCGAATAGTGACAATTTTTGGGCTGTGGTCAAACCCATTGGTCTCAGAATATCAGAAAACAGGTGGAGGTGCACCGTTGCGTCTCCAGAACCATCGAATCGATCAATATGTGGCATCTTGAACCGATCCGGTAATGTCACCATTGAGTCGGTATAACCATCCTCTATATCAGGAATAGAGTGAGCCCCCTGAGACTTTTTGAACAATTTCTCAAGCTTGCTCACTTTCAACGCTGTGGGGTCCGTCTTGAACTCAAAGGGGGAGTCTGGCAAGTTGATGGGTGTTTTAGATAGCTGGGGTAGAACCGGGGGCGGAGCCGGTCTTGTTGGAATGTCCGTATCTGCCTGGACATCTGGTGTCTCCTCGGGTATCGGAACCCTTGGCGGGGGAGGAGCCTGGTGTGAAGTAGATACTCCAGTTTGCTGCTCTAGCCTGGCAATTGTCTCTGCCTGTTGGGCTATGACCACAGCCTGTTGCTTGGCGAATTCCGCTAGACGGACAGCGTCTTGCTGCATGGTTTTCATACTATCCTGGAGTTGGCGCACCATCTCTTCCAAACTCGACATATCGTCCTGATCTGACTGAGCAACCGGTATATCTGTGTCTGCAGTAGGCTCGGAAATCTCAACCCGACTGCTTAAAGGTCACTGATCTGGTAGCTGTTGTACTGGTGGTCTGTACCTGACTAGCCTACTCTGGCCCTGATTACCCTTGAACTGAGTCTCTGACCTGACAAAGTCTATCATCACAAATCCAATGTACCCGAGGGATAGTGGAGCCTTCTGAAGCTATGATTCCAGGACTACCTAGCAAAAGAGAAAACAGACAGCATCTCAACTCAACTTCACTGGAATGGATACGAGCAAAGCTGAACAACTGTATTCTATTCCTGATCACTGTTCCCCGAAATCACTGCCCCAAATCTGAATCTGATACCCGCAGATATAACTGATTCTCAAAATACTGATACTGGTGCCCGCAGGCCGGATACCTAGACTTGCAAACTGGTATATGCATTCCCTGTAGAGATACACTCTAAAAACACATAGCAAGTAAATGAGAGCCAATACACCCCTATGTTGGGGTAGGGTTTCCCTGTCCTATTTTGTCAGGAGCTACGGTTTCACTACGCACGCAGCGGTTTCAAACAACCTAAAATCGGGTAAGCAACCTGTCCTAGTTTGGAATGGTCACTATGGATTCCGAATATGCACTAGGTCGAATGGTCGAAAAGGGTGCCCCGGTAAAACCGGGGTTTGTGTTCCCATACTGGCAGAGCCCGCAACCAGTCAGCCTTGTGGTCATGCCTTGACAAGACAAGCCTCCGGCAAACCGCTCAGGAATAGCAGATGGCCAACACGGTGTCCTAGGCGCACCAATGCACATGCAATGCAAAGAAACACATAGGCGTAGTCAAAATAGGATATCACGAGTTCGAGTCAAGCTCTCTAAAATCCCCAGCAGAGTTGCCAGAAACTGTAACACCCCCGCGAGGGACCTCGCTACAGTTCGGACTCGATTTTTGTCACGGTTCTTAATCTTGAACCAAAGAGTCCCAATTCGGCAAATCGTTTTGAGAAAACAGATTTTTTTGAAAGAAGTGCCAAACATGGACTGCTTTGCCAGATACAGAGTCGCCACCTAAATATTTTTTAATGGGGGAATTTAGGAAACCCTGACTCAGTGCCAAAGGCCACGTGTCCGTCATCACCAAAGTTGCCTCAGCTCGGGAACTTGGGTACGATCGGGGAAGGTCAGCTATGAGCACCCCCTCTCGCCCGGTTCGAAGACCGGCCTCTACTAACCGTGATATCCGATTTTGAAAACGTTATGTGTTCCAATTCCGGTTATTAGCCTAGAATTACTATGTTATGCGCACAGCAAACAAGTATAGACTAGATTTGCCTAATTTGGAAATAAGCATTGCATATTCGTTCATTTTGAAAAGGGCTTTGGAATTTGCTACTCGCAAGTAGGCTAAAACACGGATTTCAACGAGTTTTTCCAACTCAAGCAATCCAACCTCCACCCACAGGCATTCAAACAGTTTATCTCATATAAGCATTTAGCCACATGGTAAGCCTACTGTCATGTTAACATTCACACGCATGCGAGATGCTAAAGCGTAAAAAACTTACATCGTACTCCGTGCCAAAACGACAAACTAGTTAGCAAACATGCATGATCCTAGTTCATGTTAAGTGGCTAATGCAACACAGGCAAAGATGCAATCTAGACAGGCTCGGCTATCCTAAACATGGCATGTGGAATGCTATAAATAACACGTATTCAATTTGGAATTGAAGTACAATGCAGTTTGTATGATGCGCCGAGCCCCCTGTATGTATAACAAATGTATGGATGCACGCATGCACAGCATAAGGTATGCTAAAATAAATATGCCCTAATCTACCATCATAAGCAGGTAAACAAAAGGGAAGAAAGAAGTGGGGGTTGGAAGGCATATACACACTCACCCACACTTATTACAAATTTGCTCTCACTCGGAGAGACCGAAAGAATATACAAACCGAATAAATAATACTAAATTACTTATTACAAAACTTCTAATCTGATTAAATTAAATGCAAAGATCAGATGGCCGCAGCCCCGCCTTGGAATGCGTGTGATGATGCATGCTCGAGTCCGTCTCGCCCGGAAAACCCGTACCATGCCACTACTGCCTCTGTTTACACTGTCCTGCCTCTCCAAAGACTGCCAAAGTCCTGGGACATGTTCCTTGTATACTGTAAAGTACCATCGGCTGAGGAAAATGGCCACCGGCCCTGGTAAAAGTCCACCGGCTGCGGATGAAGCTATCGGCCATTCATCAATGCCCGGTCGGCACTAAATGTTGCCGGTCGGCAAAAACTTCCTGCAGAAGACAGTTTTGACAGCAACAGAGGACAGGTAGTGCATGGCATAGAATTTCAAGCACATGTGTGCACCAACACATCCCTTATCATGTTTGTGACTCAAAGGGACATGATTCTCGATTCTCGGACCACCAATCGCGCATTTCAATGCGTGATGGCCCAGGAAACCAAGTATGCATTTTGATTTCAAATGAGATGCACATCAAACAAACAAGTGAAACCCAACCTCTATCATACTCAATTCAAGAGGCAAGGTATGTATGCTCATGCAATGCAACCTAGGCATGTTAACTAAGTATGCAACATGGGCATGCAAGCAAGTAATGCACAATGCATGTTAGGCACACAACCTAAGCGAGCAAGCATGCAAGATATGGAATAACAATGGGAGTAACAAGCATACAAGATGTGATATAAGCATACAAGTATGCAAGGCATGCATCATGTTAAGCAACCTAAACATACAACAACACACAAGTATGCAACAACACACAAGGTAAGCATGCATCAACATGCAAAGGATGGTCTTACACTAACTTGGACAGCTCTCTACTAGGTCCAAAACAGTGGCCATAATGATGCAAGTGAGGCAACAAAATACATGGAATGCATGCACAATGCATTAAACAAGCTTAAGGCACAAAAATGAAACTCTACCAAAGCATGGCAAGGGATACAAGATGGCATATAAACATGTGAATTTCAGTACCAAAATATGATGCTAAACAGCCCCGAAACATGGAGATATGGCACCCGATGCATGAGATGAACCCCGAAATGCAAAACTAGGCACATGGAATGACTTACAGCTATACAAAGCATGCATTATTGGACTATGAAGCATGAAGACAGAATCTTGGCAGTCCCAAAACATGGACTTTTCCAGTTCTAAGCATGGCCAAAAAGTGCTAACAAGATGGACTAAATTAGCATGCGAATTTGACTAGCTAACATGGTTTACATGGCAAGTGTACGATGCACATGGAATCTGACCAAACCATCAAAAATCAGTGAATAAACCATGCCAAAACATGCTCAAATAACCACTGAAATGAAGCCAACACATGCAAAAATGATGAGCTCCTTTAGAGGGCTATACAAGAGGTTATTAAGCACATACATGATGGACATTCAACAAGGCCAAACCAGCTCTGGAAATGGCCTATAGGGGTCCTAAAACCCACTGAAAAATGCCTGATCTGATCTCAAGAGGTGTGCAAATATAGGCTCCTTTGTAAGGCCAAACATGCTAGTAAACAAGACAACAAAGGAGAGGATCACCCCTCTCCTTCTTAGGACCTCAAAACACCACCCCCACCACTGAAATCCCTCAAGATCTCAGTGGTGGGAGGGCCAATACAAGGTGGTCCCGAAGCTCACAAAAAATGCACAAAAATGAGGCCAAACAAGGCCTAAGAGGGGTCAAACAACCCCAAACACCAAAGTGGTCTTAATGAAAGATCTTAAGCATGCAAATACAAGATTTGTTTATGTTATACACAAAGCTCAAAACAGAAAGCAAGATAGGCTAAAAACTTGTGCAAGATTGGGAAATCTAAAGTAAAAAGATTACCCTTGAAGAACCTTTGATGAACAGCAGGTGCAGCCACTCTCCTCTGATCAAAAACAGCCCAAAAACTCAAGAATCAACCCTCTAAGCCCCTCAAGGTTGAAGCAAGGTGTAATGGTGTGTGCCTTGGTGCAAAACTATGGTAAAAATGCACTTTTAGGCCACAAAACACACACAAGGGAGGAGAGAGAGGGAAAATATAGAGAGAATGTGTAGGGCAGATATATATATCTGTATATATCTGGTTTTTTGGTTCAAAAACTCTAACCCTAAGCAATGGAGAAGAAGAGCTCTTATATAGACAAAGAAAAGGCTCTAAGCTTCCCAAGGAAGCTAAATGAAAAGGGGCAAAGGGTGCAAATGGTCCAAGGCTTCTAGGAGAAGCTAAGATAGCTGGCCAAGCTTCCCCAAGAAGCTTGGCGAAAGGGTCAATCTTCTAGAAGGAAAAAGGGGCCAAAAGGGTGGAAAGGTGCAAAACAACCACACATGTGCATGGGGGGTCGGGTCTGTGCACTCCAGCTGGCACAGCTGGCATGCACCATGCCTGCAAGAGTCAAAAGGGTCAAACAGGCCGAGAAAAAGGGTCATCGGCCAAATAAATTGCCGGTCGGCATAATATATTGCCGACCTGCAATTTATACTGGCCGGACGGATAAATAGAGTGCCGATGGGTGGCCGATGAGGTCAAAAAAGTGCCGGTGGGTGTCCAGATTGAAGCCCCGGAAGTTAGCTTTCCAATGCCGCAAACCTTGCATTAAAATTCCTTCTGTGTAAAAAGTTATGCCCTTTTTGGTGAAGCCGCGCAGATTCGATCTAACCAGGATGATGCCCAACTTCAACCAATCATATCTCCCCCACCCGGACTTGGATGTAAGAGATTCTTGAATGAAAAATGAAGCCCCGGAAGTCTTCTTTCCAACGGTGGTGGCCTCATAGCTAAAATCCAAGTATGACGATGAATAAGCCCGATTCAGCGAGGGCTGCTCGACCCTCTTCTACCCGGATTCATGCCGAACTTCTTCTCTAACTTTGTTTCTCCCCTCTTCTCCTCTTCTCTTCAACTTCAAACCGCCAAGTAAGGTGTTTTGAAAGATTTTTAAAAGATTTCATCTCTCTTTCTTTCATCTCCACTTTGTCCTTCCTCGATTTACCGAAAAGCGCAACATTTACCGAAATGCGAGCGTCGGAACATCGTAGGAATTTTATTTCAAAAATGTTTTGAAAGAGAGGGTTTTAAGGTCTAAAAACCATCCAAAATAACTTTGTTCCACAATGGGGTGTGAAGTTAAGATTTGTCTCTCTCATTGCCGAAGAAACTGAACTTTTCCCCTGCACAGTTCTCATCACCGAGCAAACCATCAGTAGCGCCCAAGTCTTGAGGGCAGTCAAAAATGGGGTGTCTACAGTGATAAACTGTAAAAAACAGTGCGACGCGCAAAATAGCGCGAGTTTTAACTGCACAAAACAGTGCGACGCGCAAAATAGCGCGAGTGATAAACTGCACAAAACGGTGCGACGCGCAAAATAGCGCGAGTGATAAACTGTAAAAAACAGTGCGACGCGCAAAATAGTGCGAGTGTGAACTGCACAAAACAGTGCGACGCGCAAAATAGCGCGAGTGATAAACTGCACAAAACTGTGGGACGCGCAAAACAGCGCAAGTGATAAACTGTAAAAAACAGTGTCATGCGCAAAATAGCGCGAGTGATAAATAGTAAAAAACAGTACGACGTGCAAAATAGCACGAGTGATAAACTGTAAAAAACAGTGCGACGCACAAAATAGTGCGAGTGTGAACTGCCCAGAACAGTGCGACGCGCAAAATAGCGCGAGTGATAAACTGCACAAAACAGTGCGACGCGCAAAATAGCGCCAGCGATAAACTGTAAAAAACAGTGCGACGCGCAAAATAGTAGCGCGTCGCACTGTTTTGTGCTGTTTATCACTGGCGATATTTTGCGCGTTCCACTGTTTTGTGCAGTTCACACTCGCGCTATTTTGCGCGTCGCACTGTTTTTTGCAGTTTATCACTCGCGCTATTTTGCGCGTCGCACTGTTTTGTTCAGTTTATCATTCGCGCTATTTTGCGCGTCGCACTGTTTTCTGTAGTTTATCACTCGCGCTATTTTGCCCGTCGCACTGTTTTGTGCAGTTTATCACTCGCGCTATTTTGCGCGTCGCACTGTTTTGTGCAGTTCACACTCGTGCTATCTCTCGCGCTATATTGTGCGTCGCACTGTTTTGTGGAGTTTATCACTCGCGCTATTTTACGCGTCGCACTGTTTTGTGTAGTTTATCACTCGCGCTATTTTGCGCGTCGCACTGTTTTGTGCAGTTCACACTTGCGCTATTATGCGCGTCGCACTATTTTTTGCAGTTTATCACTCGCGCTATTTTGCGCGTCGCACTGTTTTGTGCAGTTCACACCCGCGTTATTTTGCGCGTCGCACTGTTTTTTGCAGTTTATCACTCGCGCTAGTTTGCGCGTTGCACAGTTTCGTGCAGTTTATCACTGGCGCTATTTTGCGCGACGCACTGTTTTGTGCAGTTCACACTCGCGCTATTTTGCGCGTCGCACTATTTTTTGTAGTTTATCACTGGCGCTATTTTGCACGTCGCACTGTTTTGTTCAGTTTATCACTCGTGCTATTTTGCGCGTTGCACTGTTTTGTGCAGTTCACACTCGCGCTATTTTGCGCGTCGCACTATTTTCTGCAGTTTATCACTCGCGCTATTTTGCGCGTCGCATTGTTTTGTGCAGTTTATCACACCCGCTATTTTGGGCGTCCCACTGTTTTGTGCAGTTTATCACTCGCGCTATTTTACGCGTCGCACTGTTTTGTGCAGTTTGTCACTAGCGCTATTTTGCGCGTCGCACTGTTTTGTGCAGTTCACACTCGCGCTATTGTGCGCATCGCACTGTTTTGTGCAGTTTATCACCCGCGCTATTTTGTGCGTCGCACTGTTTTGTGCAGTTCACACTGCGCTGTTCTGCGCGTCGTACTTTTTGTGCAGTTCACGCTCGCGTTATTTTGCACGTCGCACTGTTTTTTGCAGTTTATCACTCGCGCTATTTTCCGCATCGCACTGTTTTGTGCAGTTTATCACTCGCGCTATTTTGCGCGTCGCACTGTTTTGTGCAGTTCACACTCGCGCTATTTTGCGCGTCGCACTGTTTTTCGCAGTTTATCACTCGCGTTATTTTGCGCGTCGCACTGTTTTGTGCGGTTTATCACTCGCACTATATTGCGCGTCGCACTGTTTTGTGCAGTTTATCACTGGCGCTATTTTGCGCGTCGCACTGTTTTGTGCAGTTTATCACTCGCGCTACTTTGCTCGTCGCACTGTTTATGTGCAGTTCACACTATCGCTTTTTTGCGCGTTGCACTGTTTTGTGCAGTTTCTCACTCGCGCTATTTTGCGCGTCGCACTGTTTTGTGTTGTTTATCACTCGCGCTATTTTGCGCGTCGCACTGTTTTGTGTTGTTTATCACTCGCGCTATTTTGCGCGTCGCACTGTTTTGTGCAGTTCACACTGCGCTATTCTGCGCGTCGCACTGTTTTCTGCTGTTCACACTCGCGTTATTTTGCGCGTCACACTGTTTTTTGCAGTTTATCACTCGCGCTATTTTGCGCGTCGCACTATTTTTTGCAGTTGATCACTCGCGCTATTTTGCACGTCGCACTGTTTTGTGCAGTTTATCACTCCCGCTATTTTGCGCATCGCACTGTTTTGTTCAGTTTATCTTTATTTTGTGCTTGAATTTCCTCTTTTTGTACTTGAATTTCATGTTTCTGTGCTGTAATTTCCTCTTTATGCGACTGAATTTCCTCTTTTTGTGACTGAATTTCCTCCTTTTGCTCTTGTATTTCCATCTCTAGACGCCTCACATAGTCACTGTCAGTCGAAGCACTGGAAGTCCTGACAGAGAAGGAACGCCTCAACCCAAGTCCTTTAACATATCCCGACCTTGGCTTCAGCACCTTCACAGATAGCTCCTCTGGAGTAATTGAAACCACACCAGGTTCAGAGCAATGTTCAGCTTGGATCTTTATCATGTTATCCTGTCATTTTATAAATAAAAAAAATAGAAAAATGAATAAAGATACAATTAAAATTGCAATCATCCTAATACAAAAGGTAAATATACATACATAATTCTTTTCGCACTCCGGAGAAATCCACTGGTTTGTGACATCATTAAAGTGTGTAGATTTGTAAACACATGGCAACTCTGGCAGTTGGCCCCCATTTGCAATTGTCTGATTTTTTTTGTGCCACTAGTAAGTTAAATAAGAACGATGGTAGTATAATCATCTCTCCCTTGTAGTCCCCTTTGGTAAGCACACCACTATTTTGACTCTTACGACGATTGTCTAATTCCTTCGTATGGAATCGTACACCATTGATTATACAACCCGAGTACTCTTTCACTAGCAAATTAGGACCATTCGCTAATGACCACAATTCTTCGGTTGCTTCTGGTGCTCATCAACTCTCAATCTATTTATCTACATCCACATGCAATGTGCAACACTTGAATTATGTTAGTAATGTTTGTATTTTATACAAGCCTAATAGTGTTTGGGCAATTGTGAATATTAAAAATGACTTACATATTCTTTGAACCACTTCGGAAATTCCTTCTGTTGTATCTGAGTTATATCTTGTCCAGTGGAAATTTGTAACAAATTCTTGTGTTCCCTACTCAAATAGTTTTGGTTAATGAGTGAAATACTACTATTATTAATGACTAATAACATGAAAAATGTTAAAATATATATAATTATAAGAAACACGTACTGAAGATACTTCTCTATCTCAGGGCTATTGTATAATAAGAACCAATGAGCAATATCACGAAGTTCCTGTGACATCTCAACATGCTTTCTGATTTGGCCAATAGGACGAGCAGTTTCGGTGAATATTGTCAAACCTTGACGCCGGACTCCATAATCTTCATTTCGTGCATCTCGATTATGCACGGTTTCAATCCCTTCAAGATACATTGAGCAAAACGTAATGCACTCCTTGACAATGTAAGCCTCTGCAATAGAACCTTCTGGTCGAGCTCGGTTGTTGACAAACTTTTTTAAAGCTCCGAGAAACCTTGAAGAGATAACCAATTAGGGTATTGGTTAGGCACACAACATAATCTACACCTTTCATTTGAAACTACAATTTTAGAAATTACCTTTCAATCGGGTACATCCACCGATATTGCACAGGTCCTCCGAGAATAGTCTCACGTGGCAAGTGAATGGCCAAATGAACCATCACATCGAAGAAGGCTGGAGGAAAGATCTTTTCAAACTTACATAGTATGAGTACTATGCGTTCCTCTAATTTCTCCATTTCACTTCGTTTGAGTGTCCTTGAGCATAGATCTTGGAAAAAGCTACCTAACTCAAAAAGTGCTGTACTGATCTCTTTATCTACGTAACCACGCATCCCAATAGGAAGAATCCGTTGTATAAGTACATGGCAGTCGTGGCTTTTCAATCCTGTTAATCTACCATTTTTTGCATTCACTGATCTCGAAATGTTTGCCGCGTACCCATCTGGATACTTTACTGATGTCAAGAATTCAAAGAAACCCTCTCTCTCTTTAGGGGTCAGTGAGAAGCTGGCTCGAGGTTTGACATATGATCCATCGGGATTTTTTGTCAACCACAATTCTTTCCTTATATTCATATCTTCTAAATCCATTCGTACCTTATCTGTATCCTTGTTCTTCCCATCAATTCCCAACATAGTTCCAAGAACATTTTCACTAAAGTTCTTCTCCACGTGCATGACATCAATGTTGTGTCGAAGCCTCTTTTTCTTCCAATACGGTAGCTCATACAAGATGCTTACCTTCGTCCAATTTGGGTTCTGACGAGGTCTTTTCCTATTGCTTGGATGTTTTCCATATGTGACACCCGTCACGCTGGCCAATTGTTCTTCAATCTTTTCTATCGGTATCACCAAAGATCTCTTCCGTTTTTCATGCTTGCCATTATATACTCTACTCTTTCGCCTTTCTGGGTGGCCATCAGGCAAGTAGCATCGATGGTTAATGTACGCAGTCTTATTTCTTAAAGATTCAAAATATGGTTCGTCATTGCAAGTGTAACAAGAGTAATGACCCTTTGTTCTCCATCCAGACATGTCACCAAATGCGGGCCAATCATGTATCGTCCACATCAAAGCTGCACGCATGCAGAAAGTCTCACCAGTCGAGCATCATAGGTTAATGTACCATTTTTCCATAATTCATTCAATTCATCCACCAAAGGTCTCATGTAGACATCAATATCAATTCCTGGTTGTGATTCACCAGGAATAAGTAATGACAGCATGAAAAATGGGTCCTTCATAGCCAACCACGGTGGCAAGTTGTACGAAATGAGTACGACAGGCCACAAACTATATGAGTTATTCATATTTCCAAAAGGGTTGAACCCATCAGTAGCCAACCCTAGCCTCACATTCCGAGGCTCCAAGGCGAATTCAGGATGTTGTGAATCGAATTCCTTCCACTCATCACTATCTGCAGGATGCCTCAATACACCGTCATCTAGACGTTTTTCATTGAACCATTTCATATCCTCGGCTCTCTTTCTCGACATGTACAACCTTTTCAATCTCGGTGTTAACGGGAAGTATCGAAGGACCTTACGAGAGATCTTTTACCTCTACCATGATTTGTCTTGTATCTACAAGCATTACAATTTGGACATTTATCCAATGTTGCATTCGCCTTCCAAAATAGCACACAGTCATTTACACAAGCATCAATGAGCTCGTATGACAAACCCAATTCACGTAGTATTTTTTTAGCTTCATAAGTTGACTTTGGAACCAAATTATCCTTCGGTAAAAGTTTTGTTAAAAACTCTAGCATCATGTCAACTGACTTATTACTCCAATGGTTTGTTACCTTCATATTAAGTATCTCGATGACAAACTGTAACAAAGTGTAATTTGTGCAACCTGGGTACACCTCACGTTTGGCATCATTCAACAACTTATCAAAAGTGCGAACCTCCTCCTTCTGGGTTGTATTAGTTGATTCCCCTCTTATTCGATCTTCCACTAAGGCATCAATACCTCCCAAAACCTCATTGCCCTGAACGGGTATATCATGGTGATGAGCCTCATTTGATTCACGGGGTTCCCCATGCACGTGCCAGATAGTGTAAGTTGAAATAATCCCATGTTGCAGCAAATGAATTTGAACAATTTGAAAATTATGACGAACAACATTCACACACTTTCGACAAGGGCACAAAATTTTACCATCTCGATCGATAACCGCCATTGCAAAACGAAGAAATGATATTACCCCATCATAATATGCCCGACTTATCCTTCCATCAACTGTGCTACCTAGTGCAATCCAACTCTTGTCCATGTCTGACTATGCCGAGTTAATCAAAGGTAGGTGAATAGGACAAATTTTAGATATAATATATATATATATATTTTTTAATTAAAAAAAAAAAGTTGAAGTCCAATGATTATACTAAGTTATATAATTTCAACCACATAATTCACATGACAAAATAGCCAAAGCAATTTAGCGTAAACAGAAGAAGTATTCAAAACCACAGCAAAATAACCATCAATAAGAAACAAATAACATAATTCAGAGAAAATTTAACCAATAAAGCACTGAGCTGAGAGTAAAAAACAGATAACATGACACGGAAAGAAAACCCACAATATGCCACATTGAGTTTCTAAAGCAGTCAATTTAAGTACTCAAATATCCAAATGCAAAATGTTATGATTGAACTACACATATTTGGAAAAATATATATATGCCCCAAATACCAGAATTGACACATCTATCAACTAAATTGGGATATTGAATAAATAATACATTGGGAAACAATAACTATTTTGGCTCACATTTTACTCGGTAAACAAAATGTGATAAAATTCTGTAAACAAACTTAATAATGTACGTAAGGAGCTATGCATATAAGAAATGAACAATGCCAATAGAATTGATAGCCACATGCGACAATTCCAATGAATGGCCCGAGACTATAATTTAGTACTTATGGCCTGTTACTGCAGTTAGTACTCTGTTTGATTTTCTCTTTACTCAACTATATACGCAGTCCAGAGAAGTTAAAGCAAGATATGCTAATTTAAGGGTGTAATATTCCAATTTTCATTAAATCGATAGTTGTGAGAGAAAAAATAATTAATTAATAACTATTGAGTAAAAACCTATAGATATAAATTTTTATATAAAACAACGCCCAATTAATACACATTAATATAATGAAATGTTCCAGTGTCAGTCAAATGAGTTTGCCATACAGTGTTCCCACAAAGATATTACATAACTAACCAAATGTTTCCTGGACTTTTGGATGGTAATCATATGACAACCAATATGGTACCTAATGTTAAAAGCCATCTCAGTGATGCATGCACTGGTAATTTTAAGAGAATAAATCAGTTTCATAACCTAATATATATCACAGTCAGACATGATAACACGGTAGAGATGAGCTACAAAATTTTATCTATATTATATACATATGCGAGAGACAGACACTGACTGACTGACTGACAGACAACAACAAAAATGGAGACTGAACTGTACTGTGATAACTTATTTGGGCTGATGTCGAAGAAGTTCTATCATAATTTAATTTCTTTTAAAACAGGACACATTTGGATGCATGTGGGACTATCACCTAGACACACGTGAGACAAACTAGGGTCAGGGCTAAAGTTAAAAGGTATAAAATGGGGCTCAAAATGGATAATTTGCTTCTATAGGAAATGTATATGTTTATAAATAAAAAAATAGAAAAATGAATAAAGATACAATTAAAATTGCAATCATCCTAATACAAAAGGTAAATATACATACATAATTCTTTTCGCACTCCGGAGAAATCCACTGGTTTGTGACATCATTAAAGTGTGTAGATTTGTAAACACATGGCAACTCTGGCAGTTGGCCCCCATTTGCAATTGTCTGATTTTTTTTGTGCTACTAGTAAGTTAAATAAGAACGATGGTAGTATAATCATCTCTCCCTTGTAGTCCCCTTTGGTAAGCACACCACTATTTTGACTCTTACGACGATTGTCTAATTCCTTCGTATGGAATCGTACACCATTGATTATACAACCCGAGTACTCTTTCACTAGCAAATTAGGACCATTCGCTAATGACCACAATTCTTCGGTTGCTTCTGGTGCCTCATCAACTCTCAATCTATTTATCTACATCCACATGCAATGTGCAACACTTGAATTATGTTAGTAATGTTTGTATTTTATACAAGCCTAATAGTGTTTGGGCAATTGTGAATATTAAAAATGACTTACATATTCTTTGAACCACTTCGGAAATTCCTTCTGTTGTATCTGAGTTATATCTTGTCCAGTAGAAATTTGTAACAAATTCTTGTGTTCCCTACTCAAATAGTTTTGGTTAATGAGTGAAATACTACTATTATTAATGACTAATAACATGAAAAATGTTAAAATATATATAATTATAAGAAACACGTACTGAAGATACTTCTCTATCTCAGGGCTATTGTATAATAAGAACCAATGAGCAATATCACGAAGTTCCTGTGACATCTCAACATGCTTTCTGATTTGGCCAATAGGACGAGCAGTTTCGGTGAATATTGTCAAACCTTGACGCCGGACTCCATAATCTTCATTCATTTCGTGCATCTCGATTATGCACGGTTTCAATCCCTTCAAGATACATTGAGCAAAACGTAATGCACTCCTTGACAATGTAAGCCTCTGCAATAGAACCTTCTGGTCGAGCTCGGTTGTTGACAAACTTTTTTAAAGCTCCGAGAAACCTTGAAGAGATAACCAATTAGGGTATTGGTTAGGCACACAACATAATCTACACCTTTCATTTGAAACTACAATTTTAGAAATTACCTTTCAATCGGGTACATCCACCGATATTGCACAGGTCCTCCGAGAATAGTCTCACGTGGCAAGTGAATGGCCAAATGAACCATCACATCGAAGAAGGCTGGAGGAAAGATCTTTTCAAACTTACATAGTATGAGTACTATGCGTTCCTCTAATTTCTCCATTTCACTTCGTTTGAGTGTCCTTGAGCATAGATCTTGGAAAAAGCTACCTAACTCAAAAAGTGCTGTACTGATCTCTTTATCTACGTAACCACGCATCCCAATAGGAAGAATCCGTTGTATAAGTACATGGCAGTCGTGGCTTTTCAATCCTGTTAATCTACCATTTTTTGCATTCACTGATCTCGAAATGTTTGCCGCGTACCCATCTGGATACTTTACTGATGTCAAGAATTCAAAGAAACCCTCTCTCTCTTTAGGGGTCAGTGAGAAGCTGGCTCGAGGTTTGACATATGATCCATCGGGATTTTTTGTCAACCACAATTCTTTCCTTATATTCATATCTTCTAAATCCATTCGTACCTTATCTGTATCCTTGTTCTTCCCATCAATTCCCAACATAGTTCCAAGAACATTTTCACTAAAGTTCTTCTCCACGTGCATGACATCAATGTTGTGTCGAAGCCTCTTTTTCTTCCAATACGGTAGCTCATACAAGATGCTTACCTTCGTCCAATTTGGGTTCTGACGAGGTCTTTTCCTATTGCTTGGATGTTTTCCATATGTGACACCCGTCACGCTGGCCAATTGTTCTTCAATCTTTTCTATCGGTATCACCAAAGATCTCTTCCGTTTTTCATGCTTGCCATTATATACTCTACTCTTTCGCCTTTCTGGGTGGCCATCAGGCAAGTAGCATCGATGGTTAATGTACGCAGTCTTATTTCTTAAAGATTCAAAATATGGTTCGTCATTGCAAGTGTAACAAGAGTAATGACCCTTTGTTCTCCATCCAGACATGTCACCAAATGCGGGCCAATCATGTATCGTCCACATCAAAGCTGCACGCATGCAGAAAGTCTCACCAGTCGAGGCATCATAGGTTAATGTACCATTTTTCCATAATTCATTCAATTCATCCACCAAAGGTCTCATGTAGACATCAATATCAATTCCTGGTTGTGATTCACCAGGAATAAGTAATGACAGCATGAAAAATGGGTCCTTCATAGCCAACCACGGTGGCAAGTTGTACGAAATGAGTACGACAGGCCACAAACTATATGAGTTATTCATATTTCCAAAAGGGTTGAACCCATCAGTAGCCAACCCTAGCCTCACATTCCGAGGCTCCAAGGCGAATTCAGGATGTTGTGAATCGAATTCCTTCCACTCATCACTATCTGCAGGATGCCTCAATACACCGTCATCTAGACGTTTTTCATTGAACCATTTCATATCCTCGGCTCTCTTTCTCGACATGTACAACCTTTTCAATCTCGGTGTTAACGGGAAGTATCGAAGGACCTTACGAGAGATCTTCTTACCTCTACCATGATTTGTCTTGTATCTACAAGCATTACAATTTGGACATTTATCCAATGTTGCATTCGCCTTCCAAAATAGCACACAGTCATTTACACAAGCATCAATGAGCTCGTATGACAAACCCAATTCACGTAGTATTTTTTTAGCTTCATAAGTTGACTTTGGAACCAAATTATCCTTCGGTAAAAGTTTTGTTAAAAACTCTAGCATCATGTCAACTGACTTATTACTCCAATGGTTTGTTACCTTCATATTAAGTATCTCGATGACAAACTGTAACAAAGTGTAATTTGTGCAACCTGGGTACACCTCACGTTTGGCATCATTCAACAACTTATCAAAAGTGCGAACCTCCTCCTTCTGGGTTGTATTAGTTGATTCCCCTCTTATTCGATCTTCCACTAAGGCATCAATACCTCCCAAAACCTCATTGCCCTGAACGGGTATATCATGGTGATGAGCCTCATTTGATTCACGGGGTTCCCCATGCACGTGCCAGATAGTGTAAGTTGAAATAATCCCATGTTGCAGCAAATGAATTTGAACAATTTGAAAATTATGACGAACAACATTCACACACTTTCGACAAGGGCACAAAATTTTACCATCTCGATCGATAACCGCCATTGCAAAACGAAGAAATGATATTACCCCATCATAATATGCCCGACTTATCCTTCCATCAACTGTGCTACCTAGTGCAATCCAACTCTTGTCCATGTCTGACTATGCCGAGTTAATCAAAGGTAGGTGAATAGGACAAATTTTAGATATAAATATATATATATATATATATTTTAATTAAAAAAAAAAAGTTGAAGTCCAATGATTATACTAAGTTATATAAATTTCAACCACATAATTCACATGACAAAATAGCCAAAGCAATTTAGCGTAAACAGAAGAAGTATTCAAAACCACAGCAAAATAACCATCAATAAGAAGACAAATAACATAATTCAGAGAAAATTTAACCAATAAAGCACTGAGCTGAGAGTAAAAAACAGATAACATGACACGGAAAGAAAACCCACAATATGCCACATTGAGTTTCTAAAGCAGTCAATTTAAGTACTCAAATATCCAAATGCAAAATGTTATGATTGAACTACACATATTTGGAAAAATATATATATGCCCCAAATACCAGAATTGACACATCTATCAACTAAATTGGGATATTGAATAAATAATACATTGGGAAACAATAACTATTTTGGCTCACATTTTACTCGGTAAACAAAATGTGATAAAATTCTGTAAACAAACTTAATAATGTACGTAAGGAGCTATGCATATAAGAAATGAACAATGCCAATAGAATTGATAGCCACATGCGACAATTCCAATGAATGGCCCGAGACTATAATTTAGTACTTATGGCCTGTTACTGCAGTTAGTACTCTGTTTGATTTTCTCTTTACTCAACTATATACGCAGTCCAGAGAAGTTAAAGCAAGATATGCTAATTTAAGGGTGTAATATTCCAATTTTCATTAAATCGATAGTTGTGAGAGAAAAAATAATTAATTAATAACTATTGAGTAAAAACCTATAGATATAAATTTTTATATAAAACAACGCCCAATTAATACACATTAATATATAATGAAATGTTTCCAGTGTCAGTCAAATGAGTTTGCCATACAGTGTTCCCACAAAGATATTACATAACTAACCAAATGTTTCCTGGACTTTTGGATGGTAATCATATGACAACCAATATGGTACCTAATGTTAAAAGCCATCTCAGTGATGCATGCACTGGTAATTTTAAGAGAATAAATCAGTTTCATAACCTAATATATATCACAGTCAGACATGGATAACACGGTAGAGATGAGCTACAAAATTTTATCTATATTATATACATATGCGAGAGACAGACACTGACTGACTGACTGACAGACAACAACAAAAATGGAGACTGAACTGTACTGTGATAACTTATTTGGGCTGATGTCGAAGAAGTTCTATCATAATTTAATTTCTTTTAAAACAGGACACATTTGGATGCATGTGGGACTATCACCTAGACACACGTGAGACAAACTAGGGTCAGGGCTAAAGTTAAAAGGTATAAAATGGGGCTCAAAATGGATAATTTGCTTCTATAGGAAATGTATATGTTTATAAATAAAAAAAAAATGATATTAGTGTGTCCTTGCCCACTCCTTGTCTTGATTTTTTTAAAAATTGTTAATGTAGACATGTTTGTGCTGTGTCAGATCAGATCAATTTCATGTGTCTGTATACGTGCTTACATGTGGACCATAAAATTGTCCTCTAAGAAGCTTTAGCACTAGAAAAGCTATAGCAACATCAAAATCCTCTTCATAACCGCAGATCCATTTTTAGTCATATAAAATCTACATATATCAATTTCAATGGTTTACCTAGTCATAACATATATTTATTATAGAATTGACAAAATCAATGAAAATTTTCCAAATTGTAAGTAGACGATGAACTTAATTACATTTGTGATGCATTTTCAACAAAAATCATATACAGATAACTTCTTTTGTTGTCTTTATTTATTTATTTTAGCTATTATTTCGGCTTGTATTCCAATTCCGATGCACCCAAAAATATATATATATATATATATATTACATATAGTTTTTTTATCTTTATTCTAGCATATACTTTGTATAGTTGCAATCCCAACTATATATGCACCTGAGAACTCCATGATATATGTCACCAGTGATTGCCACATGATAACCATCAAATGTGGCATGTAGACACCTTAACTAAATGACATTTCGACACTTCTATTAAGGATAGAACTACAATGCTTAGTGGCAAAGACCATAAGCCGGTTGACGCCTTCATCATAAACCCATTATAAGAGACGATGAAGCACTTTCTTCGTAGTCCCTTGGGAGTCAAAACTTCAGTGATATCTGAAGTCATCATGGGTGAAGGATATCTCAGGTCTCCATGGGTGAAGGATATCATAAATCCTTTTTACTTCAAGAAATCACTTTTATAGTACATTTAATAATTTAACTCCAACACTAATTGTCAATTTCAAGAACCTCTACCATGGAAAGTCAGATGAGTAAAATTTAACAAGATGGATATTTTTCTTAACAAAAGCAAAGAACAAATTACTTGGTGTCAGATAATCTACACAATGGGAGAAATTGAACTTACACATCTTCATATTATGGTGGTGTATTTGGGAAATGCTAAAGACAGCCCAATGGGCGTTGCTTAAAGTGGGGAAATATTTATTATATATGATTGTGCTAAAATATTTATTATTACGATTATTAAAAATGTCAATCTTACATCATTCCAATTGAGTTTTAACATGTCTAAGTCACACTATTATGAATGGAGAAGTCATAATTCAACATTTAGAAGATAGGCAAGTGGAATCAATCATGTCCACCTCTCTTAGATAACATCAGACCAACCAACCGTAGCATGATTCCAACTCTGAAAAAGCAAAAGGCCCACTACTTCCCACTCTTTCCACTACAAACAAACTCTCCATCAAGTGCAGAAATTTAGACCCTCACATAGCATTCTATTTCAATCCAAATGATCAATATTTATCCTCACATAATACCCATTTTCAATATTTAAACAATTTTCCCATATCTTCTCTCTTCATTGGTTTCCTCTGTTTTCAATATTTCAATACCCATTTTCAATATTTCAATCCAAATGATCAATATTTAACCTCTGTTTCTTGGGCCTCTTCATTGGTTTCCTAGATGAGAACTTTTTTTTATGACAATGTACCCTTCCTCAAGCTCCTTGATTTCTCTCTTAGGTTATTTGTCATTCCCGTAAGTGTTACCTCCATATGGTTAACTGTGACTAACCATCAGAACAACAGCACCTATGGGAACCTAGACCTCAAGTAAGAAGTATATATGATTATGTTGTTTCTTATGCTTAATTTATGTCTATTTTGCTTTATGTTGTTAGGTGTCTTGTATTTTTATCGTAAAGGCACTGCATGAGTACTGCAAGATGAGCAAAGCACTCATGTAGACTTATCAAGAAAGGATCGACTTCAAGCTCTTCCCTTACTTTTCTGGGTTAATCCATTCAATTTTAGACATGCTCAAGTCCCTTACTTTTCTGGGTTAATCCATTCAATTGGAGAAAGGAAAAGGAAAAGACCCAACTAAGCATGCACGTAATTTTTTGGGAGAATTACAGTGCAGTGGAAATAAGAAAAAAAATTACAAAAAATATATAAAGTGTAAGTGATTATGTGATGAGGTGTCTTTTTTTCACAAAAGTCAAAAAAATAAAAAATAAAAATCAAATACAATCTGTTCATGAATGCTATTTCTGAATAGGAGTGAATCAGTTTCTAGAGCATTCATGTTAATCTACGAATCAATTTCTGAAGTGAGCATTCATGTATATATATATCAAGTGAAACCCATTTTAGAAACTGAATGCTCACTCCTATTGTATTTGATTAACCCATTTACGAATCAATAAAAAACAAATTTAGCTATTTATATATATATACATGAATGCTCACTCCTATTCTGCCTTCTTCTTTATATATATACATGATTCGTAGATTAACATGAATGCTCTAGAAACTGATTCAGAAACTGATTAAAGATACAATCTGTTTATACTCACAAGTCTTCCTCAACTACCAGGTATGAACTGAATGCCCTTCAACTCTTTTTTATAGTTGTGCTACGTTTTATGACAGACCAATCCTATTATTCCACCTGATGACTCATACAATACCCATTACAGATTAATGGAAAATTATTAAATAATCCCAAATTATCTCATACTTATCAACTAAAGTCTGAAAAAATACAACATTAATTCTGAAAATTAATTTCAAAAATTAGGGAAAACATTAATTTTGAAAATTAGGGAAAGCAGAGATTGAAAAATAGAGAAATTGAGTGAGAGAGAGGGAGAGAGAAAGAGGACCCATACCTGATGGAAGAGAACGCACAGCCGTAAAGGAGATACGACGTCTGTGGCGACACTGAAGGAGGAGAACAGGGACGTTGGCAGCGGCGCTGGGGAAGAACACACTGAAGGGGCGCCGGAGAAGAACACACCGCACTTGTGTTTTGAGAGGGAGAGGGAGAGAGAGGGGGAGAGGGAGAGGGATTGATAGGAAAACTGATCGTGTTTTGTTTTGAGAGGGAGATCGACAGATAGAGATACAGACTGATACGAGGACTGATCCCAAAAAAAAAGGAGGGAAAAATAAACTGATCAAAAAAAAAAAAAGAGGGGAAAAATAATTTAGGAAAACTGATCAAAAAAAAAATTAAAAAATAAATAAAAAAAAAGAAGAAGAAGGAGGAGGGAGGGAAAAATAATAAACTATTTTTTTTCATCACTGCTTAATATGTCAAAATTTTACTTTCAAAATTAGTGATAAAATAATTTTCTCACTAAAAGGCCTAAAAATATTAAAAATAATTAGTGACGAAAATATATTTCTCACCAAATGGTTTTAAAATCAAATTTAAAAAAAAAAAAAAATTTATTGGTGACGCAAATATATTCCTCATTATTAATTTTTTAATTGTTGAAAAAAAAAATTCTCACCAAAAGTTTCTAAATTTTGGCACCATCAAAAAAAATTAGTGGGAAAAAATTAGGTGACGAAACTTATTTTTTTCTCACCTAAAAGTAAGTATTTATTGACGGAAATAAATTTCGTCACCTATTATTTTTATATTCTTATTATACGTGACAAAATTTATAATTCCTCATGGTTTATTCTTATTTAGTGTCGAAATTTGTTTTCTTCACTAATTTTCGTCACCATACCAATACAGAGAATAAGAGAAAGAGACACCAGAAAAAGAGCAAAGAGAAATCACGTACCAAATCACCAAGCGAAGAAGATGTGGCGGTTACCGGCAAGCCTACTAGTGGCGGCGATGATCGGCAAGGCTAATAGAGGCGACGATGGCGATCGGCGTGGTGGAGGAGCAAGAGGTAAGACAAATTAATATCCTATTTTCAGAAAGAGACAGAGATAGAGATGATAAACAGAAAAGGGGTAAAAAAAATTAATCCCTATTTTTTTTAATTGCCGCTCAATATATCAAAAATTTCTCACCAAAATTGGTGACAATATTATTTCCTCACTAAAAGATATCAAAAATATTAAAACATTTTGGTGACGAAAATATATTTCTCACAAATAATTTTATAATTAGTGACAAATTTTTTTCTCACCAAAAGTCCCAAAATTTTGGCGCCACCAAAAAAAAAACCGGGAAAATTTTTGGTGACGAAACTTAATTTTTCCTCACTTAAAATGAAGTATTTATTGACGAAAATAAATTTTGTCACCTACCATTTTCATTTTTTTATAATATGTGACAAAATTTATAAATTCCTCACGAATTATTTTTATTTAGTGACGAATTTTATTTTCTTCACTAGTTTTCGTCACCATAGGTTACTTTTGTTGTAGTGTCTACGCGTCGCACTGTTTTGTGCAGTTCACACTCGCGTTATTTTGCGCGTCGCACTGTTTTTTGCAGTTTATCAGTCGCGCTATTTTGCGCGTCGCACTGTTTTGTGCAGTTTACCACCCGGGCTATTTTGCGCGTCGCACTGTTTTTAGCAGTTTATCACTCGCGCTATTTTGCGGGTCGCACTGTTTTGCGCAGTTTATCACTCGCGCTATTTTGCGCGTCGCACTGTTTTGTGCAGTTTATCACTCCCGCTATTTTGCGCGTCCCACTGTTTTGTGCAGTTTATCACTCTCGCTATTTTGCGCGTCGCACTGTTTTGTGCAGTTCTCACTTGCGCTATTTTGCACGTCGCACTGTTTTGTTCAGTTTGTCACTCGCGCTATTTTGTGTGTCGCACTGTTTTGTGCAGTTCACACTGCGCTATTCTGCGCGTCGCACTGTTTTGTGCAGTTCTCACTCACGTTATTTTGCGCGTCGCACTGTTTTGTGCAGTTTATCCCTCGCGCAGTTTTCCGCGTCGCATTGTTTTGTGCAGTTCACACTCGCGCTATTTTGCGCGTTGCACTATTTTTTGCAGCTTATCACTCGCGTTATTTTGCAGGTCGCACTGTTTTGTGCAGTTTATCACTCGCGCTATTTTGCGCGTCGCACTGTTTTGTGCAGTTCACACTCGCGCTATTTTAGGCGTCGCACTGTTTTGTGCAATTTATCACTCGCGCTATTTGGCGCGTCGCACTGTTTTGTGCAGTTTATCACTCGGGCCATTTTGGGCGTCGCACTGTTTTCTGCAGTTTATCACTCGCGCTATTTTACGCGTCGCACTGTTTTGTGCAGTTTATCACTCCCGCTATTTTGCGCATCCCACTGCTTTGTGCAGTTTATCACTCGCGCTATTTTGCGCGTCGCACTGTTTTGTGCAGTTCACACTAGCGCTATTTTGCGCGTCGCACTGTTTTGTGCAGTTCACACTGCGCTATTCTGCGCGTCGCACTGTTTTGTGCAGTTCACACTCGCGCTATTTTGCGCGTCGCACTGTTTTGTGCAGTTCACACTCGCGCTATTTTGGGCGTCGCACTGTTTTGTGCAGTTTATCACGCGCGCTATTTTGCGCGTCGCACTGTTTTGTGCAGTTTATCACTCGTGCTATTTTGCGCGTCGCACTGTTTTGTGCAGTTTATCACTCCCGTTATTTTGCGCGTCGCACTGTTTTCTGCAGTTTATCACTCGCGCTATTTTGCGCGTCGCGCTGTTTTGTGCAGTTTATCACTCCCGCTATTTTGCGCGTCCCACTGTTTTGTGCAGTTTATCACTCGTGCTATTCTGCGCGTCGCACTGTTTTGTGCAGTTCACACTGCGCTATTCTGCGCGTCGCACTGTTTTGTGCAGTTCACACTCACGTTATTTTGCGCGTCGCACTGTTTTTTGCAGTTTATCACTCACGCTATTTTGCGCGTCGCACTGTTTTGTGCAGTTTATCACTCGCGCTGTTTTGCGCGTCGCACTGTTTTGTGCAGTTCACACTCGCGCTATTTTACGCGTCGCACTGTTTTGTGCAGTTCTCACGCGCGTTATTTTGCGCGTCGCACTATTTTGTGCAGTTTATCACTCGCGCTGTTTTCCCCGTCGCACTGTTTTGTGCAGTTCACACTCGCGCTATTTTGCGCGTCGCACTGTTTTTTGCAGCTTATCACTGGCGCTATTTTGCACGTCGCACTGTTTTGTGCAGTTTATAACTCGCGCTATTTTGCGCGTCGCACTGTTTTGTGCAGTTCACACTCGCGCTATTTTACGCGTCGCACTGTTTTGTGCAGTTTATCACTCGGGCTATTTTACGCGTCGCACTGTTTTGTGCAGTTCACACTCACGTTATTTTGCGCGTCGCACTGTTTTTTGCGGTTTACCACTCGCGCTATTTTGCGCGTCGCAATGTTTTGTGCAGTTTATCACTCGGGCTATTTTGCGTGTCGCACTGTATTCTACAGTTTATCACTCGCGCTATTTTGCGCGTCGCACTATTTTCTGCAGTTTATCACTCGCGCTATTTTGCGCGTCCCACTGTTTTGTGCAGTTTATCACCCGCGCTATTTTGCGCGTCGCACTGTTTTGTGCAGTTCACACTGCGCTATTCTGCGCGTCGCACTGTTTTGTGCAGTTCACACTCACGTTATTTTGCGCGTCGCACTGTTTTTTGCAGTTTATCACTCGCGCTATTTTGCGCGTGGCACTGTTTTGTGCAGTTATCACTCGTGCTATTTTGCGCGACGCACTGTTTTCTGCAGTTTATCACTCGCGCTATTTTGCGCGTCGCACTGTTTTGTGCAGTTTATCACTCCTGCTATTTTGCGCGTCCCACTGTTTTGTTCAGTTTATCACTCGCGCTATTTTGTGCGTCGCACTGTTTTGTGCAGTTCACACTGCGCTATTCTACGTGTCGCACTGTTTTGTGCAGTTCTCACTCGCGTTATTTTGCGCGTCGCACTGTTTTGTGCAGTTTATCACTCGCGCAATTTTGCGCGTCGCACTGTTTTCTGCAGTTTATCACTCGCGCTATTTTGCGTGTCGCGCTGTTTTGTGCAGTTTATCACTCGCCCTATTTTGCGCGTCGCCCTGTTTTGTGCAGTTCACACCCGCGCTATTTTGCGCGTCGCACTGTTTTGTGCAGTTTATCACCCGCGCTATTTTGCGCGTCGCACTTTTTTGTGTAGTTCACACTCGCACTATTTTGCGCGTCGCACTGTTTTCTGCAGTTTATCACTCGCGCTATTTTGCGCGTCGCACTGTTTTCTGCAGTTTATCACTCGCGCTATTTTGCGCGTCGCACTGTTTTGTGCAGTTTATCACTCGTCCTATTTTGCGCGTCACACTGTTTTGTGCAGTTTATCACTCGGGCTATTTTGCGCGTCGCACTGTTTTGTGCAGTTTATCACCCGCGATATTTTGCGGGTCGCACTTTTTTGTGCAGTTCACGCTCGCGCTATTTTGCGCGTCGCACTGTTTTGTGCAGTTTATCACTTGCGCTATTTTGCGCGTCGCACTGTTTTGTGCAGTTTATCACTCGCGCAATTTTGCGCGTCACACTGTTTTGTGCAGTTAACACTCGCGCTATTTTACGCGTCGCACTGTTTTGTGCAGTTCACACTCGCGCTATTTTGCGCGTCGCACTATTTTGTGCAGTTTATCACTCGCGCTATTTTGCGCGTCGCACTGTTTTGTGCAGTTCACACTCGCGCTATTTTGGGCGTCGCACTGTTTTGTACAGTTTATCACTCGCTCTATTTTGCGCGTCGCACTGTTTTGTGCAGTTTATCACTGCCGCTATTTTGCGCGTCCTACTGTTTTGCGCAGTTTATCACTCGCGCTATTTTGCGCGTCGCACTGTTTTGTGCAGTTGTCACTAGCGCTATTTTGCGCGTCGCACTGTTTTGTTCAGTTTGTCACTCGCGCTATTTTGTGTGTCACACTGTTTTGTGCAGTTCACACTGCGCTATTCTGCGCGTCGCACTGTTTTGTGCAGTTCTCACTCGCGTTATTTTGCGCGTCACACAGTTTTTTGCAGTTTATCACTCTCGCTATTTTGCGCGTAGCACTGTTTTGTGCACTTTATCACTCGCGCTATTTTGCGCGTCGCACTGTTTTTTGCTGTTTGTCACTTGCGCTATTTTGCACGCCGCACTGTTTTGTGCAGTTCACACTGCGCTATTCTGCGCGTCGCACTGTTTTGTGTAGTTCACACTCGCGTTATTTTATGCGTCGCACTGTTTTGTGCAGTTTATCACTCGCGCTATTTTGCGCGTCGCACTGTTTTGTGCAGTTTATCACTCCTGCTATTTTGCGCGTCCCACTGTTTTGTGCAGTTTATCACTCGCGCTATTTTGCGCGTCGCACTGTTTTGTGCAGTTCACACTCGCGCTATTTTGCGCGTCGCACTATTTTGTGCAGTTTATCACTCGCGCTATTTTGCGCGTCGCACTGTTTTGTGCAGTTCACACTCGCGCTATTTTGGGCGTCGCACTGTTTTGTGCAGTTTATCACTCGCGCTATTTTGCGCGTCGCACTGTTTTGTCCAGTTTATCACTCCCGCTATTTTGCGCGTCCCACTGTTTTGCGCAGTTTATCACTCGCGCTATTTTGCGCGTCGCACTGTTTTGTGCAGTTGTCACTAGCGCTATTTTGCGCGTCGCACTGTTTTGTTCAGTTTGTCACTCGCGCTATTTTGTGTGTCACACTGTTTTGTGCAGTTCACACTGCGCTATTCTGCGCGTCGCACTGTTTTGTGCAGTTCACACTGCGCTATTCTGCGCGTCGCACTGTTTTGTGCAGTTCTCACTCACGTTATTTTGCGCGTCACACAGTTTTTTGCAGTTTATCACTCTCGCTATTTTGCGCGTAGCACTGTTTTGTGCAGTTTATCAATCGCGCTATTTTGCGCGTCACACTGTTTTTTGCAGCTTATCACTCGCGCTATTTTGCACGTCGCACTGTTTTGTGCAGTTTATCACTCGCGCTATTTTGCGCGTCGCACTGTTTTGTGCAGTTCACACTCGCGCTATTTTACACGTCGCACTGTTTTGTGCAGTTTATCACTCGCGCTATTTGGCGCGTCGCACTGTTTTGTGCAGTTTATCACTCGGGCTATTTTGTGCGTCGCACTATTTTCGGCAGTTTATCACTCGCGCTATTTTGCTCGTCGCACTGTTTTCTGCAGTTTATCACTCTCGCTATTTTGCGCGTCCCACGGTTTTGTGCAATTTATCACTCGCGCTATTTTGCGCGTCGCACTGTTTCGTGCAGTTCACACTAGCACTATTTTGCGCGTCGCACTGTTTTGTGCTGTTTGTCACTTGCGCTATTTTTCGCGTCAAACTGTTTTGTGCAGTTCACACTGCGCTATCCTGCTCGTCGCACTGTTTTGTGTAGTTCACACTCGCGTTATTTTGCGCGTCACACTGTTTTTTGCAGTTTATCACTCGCGCTATTTTGCGCGTCGCACTGTTTTGTGCAGTTTATCACTCGCGCTATTTTGCGCGTCGCACTATTTTCTACAGTTTATCACTCGCGCTATTTTGCGCGTTGCACTATTTTGTGCAGTTTATCACTCGCGCTATTTTGCGCGTCCCACTGTTTTGTGCAGTTTATCACTCGCGCTATTTTGCGCGTCGCACTGTTTTGTGCAGTTCACACTACGCTATTCTGCGCGTCGCACTGTTTTGTGCAGTTCACACTCGCGTTATTTTGCGCGTCGCACTGTTTTTTGCAGTTTATCACTCGCGCTATTTTGCGCGTCGCACTGTTTTGTGCAGTTTATCACTCGTGCTATTTTGCGCGACGCACTATTTTTTGCAGTTTATCAATCGCGCTATTTTGTGCGTGGCACTGTTTTGTGCAGTTTATCACTCCTGCTATTTTGCGCGTCCCACTGTTTTGTGCAGTTTATCACTCGCGCTATTTTGTGCGTCGCACTGTTTTGTGCAGTTCACAATGCGCTATTCTGCGCGTCACACTGTTTTGTGCAGTTCTCACTCGCGTTATTTTGCACGTCGCACTGTTTTTTGCAGTTTATCACTCGCGCTGTTTTCCACGTCGCACTGTTTTGTGCAGTTCACAGTCGCGCTATTTTGCGCGTCGCACTGTTTTTTGCAGCTTATCACTCGTGCTATTTTGCGCATAGCACTGTTTTGTGCAGTTTATCACTCGCGCTGTTTTCCACGTCGCACTGTTTTTTGCAGCATATCAGTCGCGTAATTTTGCGCGTCGCGCTGTATTGTGCAGTTTATCACTCGCGCTATTTTGCGCGTCGCCCTGTTTTGTGCAGTTTATCACTCGCGCTATTTTGCGCGTCGCACTGTTTTGTGCAGTTTATCACTCGCGCTATTTTGCGCGTCGCGCTGTTTTGTGCAGTTTATCACTCGCTCTATTTTGCGCGTCGCCCTGTTTTGTGCAGTTCACACCCGCGCTATTTTGCGCGTCGCACTGTTTTGTGCAGTTTATCACTCGCGCTATTTTGCGCGTCCCACTGTTTTGTGTAGTTTATCACTCGGGCTATTTTGCGCGTCGCACTGTTTTCTACAGTTTATCACTCGCGCTATTTTGCGCGTCGCACTATTTTGTGCAGTTTATCACTCGCGCTATTTTGCGCGTCGCACTGTTTTGTGCAGTTTATCACTCGCGTTATTTTGCGCGTCGCACTATTTTGTGCAGTTCACACTGCGCTATTCTGCGCGTCGCACTGTTTTGTGCAGTTCACACTCGCGTTATTTTGCGCGTCGCACTGTTTTTTGCAGTTTATCACTCGCGCTATTTTGCGCGTGGCACTGTTTTGTGCAGTTTATCACTCGTGCTATTTTGCGCAACGCACTATTTTCTGCAGTTTATCAATCGCGCTATTCTGTGCATGGCACTGTTTTGTGCAGTTTATCACTCCCGCTATTTTGCGCGTCCCACTGTTTTGTGCAGTTTATCACTCGCGCTATTTTATGCGTCGCACTGTTTTGTGCAGTTCACAATGCGCTATTCTGCGCGTCGCACTGTTTTGTGCAGTTCTCACTCGCGTTATTTTGCACGTCGCACTGCTTTTTGCAGTTTATCACTCGCGCTGTTTTCCACGTCGCACTGTTTTGTGCAGTTCACAGTCGCGCTATTTTGCGCGTGGCACTGTTTTTTTGCAGCTTATCTCTCGTGCTATTTTGCGCGTAGCACTGTTTTGTGCAGTTTATCACTCGCGCTGTTTTTCACGTCGCACTGTTTTTTGCAGCATATCACTCGCGCTATTTTGCGCGTCGCGCTGTTTTGTGCAGTTTATCACTCGCGCTCTTTTGCGAGTCGCCCTGTTTTGTGCAGTTTATCACTCGCGCTATTTTGCGCGTCGCGCTGTTTTGTGCAGTTTATCACTCGCCCTATTTTGCGCGTCGCCCTGTTTTGTGCAGTTCACACCCGCGCTATTTTGCGCGTCGCACTATTTGTTGCAGTTTATCACTCGCGCTATTTTGCGCGTCGCACAGTTTTGTACAGTTTATCACTTGCCCTATTTTGCGCGTCCCCCTGTTTTGTGTAGTTTATCACTCGGACTATTTTGCGCGTCGCACTGTTTTGTGCAGTTTATCACCCGCGCTATTTTGCGCGTCGCACTTTTTTGTGTAGTTCACACTCGCGCTATTTTGCGCGTCGCACTGTTTCTGCAGTTTATCACTCGCGCTATTTTGCGCGTCGCACTGTTTTGTGCAGTTTATCACTCGCCCTATTTTGCGCGTCACACTGTTTTGTGCAGTTTATCACTCGGGCTATTTTGCGCGTCGCACTGTTTTGTGCAGTTTATCACCCGCGCTATTTTGCGCGTCGCACTTTTTTGTGCAGTTCACACTCGCGCTATTTTGCGCGTCGCACTGTTTTGTGCAGTTGATCACTCGCGCTATTTTGCGCGTCGCACTGTTTTGAGCAGTTTATCACTCGCGCTATTTTGTGCGTCACACTGTTTTGTGCAGTTCAGACTCGCGCTATTTTACGCGTCGCATTGTTTTGTGCAGTTTATCACTCGCGCTATTTTGCGCGTCGCACAGTTTTGTGCAGTTTATCACTCGCGCTATTTTGCGCGTCGCACTGTTTTCTGCAGTTTATCACTCGCGCTATTTTGCGCGTCGCACTGTTTTGTGCAGTTTATCACTCCCGCTATTTTGCACGTCCCACTGTTTTGTGCAGTTTATCACTCGCGCTATTTTGCGCGTCGCACTGTTTTGTGCAGTTCACACTAGCGCTATTTTGCGCGTCGCACTGTTTTGTGCAGTTTGTCACTCGCGCTACTTTGCGCGTCGCACTGTTTTTTGCAGTTCACACTGCGCTATTCTACGCGTCGCACTGTTTTTTGCAGTTTATCAGTCGCGCTATTTTGCGCGTCGCACTGTTTTGTGCAGTTTATCACCCGGGCTGTTTTGCGCGTCGCACTGTTTTTGGCAGTTTATCACTCGCGCTATTTTGCGCGTCGCACTATTTTGTGCAGTTTATCACTCGCGCTATTTTGCACGTCGCACTGTTTTGTGCAGTTTATCACTCGCGCTATTTTGCGCGTCGCACTGTTTTGTGCAGTTCACACTCGCGCTATTTTGCGCGTCGCACTGTTTTGTGCAGTTTATCACTCGCGCTATTTTGCGCGTCGCACTGTTTTGTGCAGTTCACACTCGCGCTATTTTCTGCGTCGCACTGTTTTGTGCAGTTTATCACTCGCGCTATTTTGCGCGTCGCACTGTTTTGTGCAGTTTATCACTCCCGCTATTTTGCGCGTCCCACTGTTTTGTGCAGTTTATCACTCGCGCTATTTTGCGCGTCGCACTGTTTTGTGCAGTTCTCACTAGCGCTATTTTGCGCGTCGCATTGTTTTGTGCAGTTTGTCACTCGCGCGATTTTGTGTGTCGCACTGTTTTGTGCAGTTCACACTGCGCTATTCTGCGCGTCGCACTGTTTTGTGCAGTTCTCACTCGCGTTATTTTGCGCGTCACACTGTTTTTTGCAGTTTATCACTCGCGCTATTTGGCGCGTAGCACTATTTTGTGCACTTTATCACTCGCGCTATTTTGCGCGTCGCACTGTTTTCTGCAGTTTATCACTCGCGTTGTTTTGTGCAGTTTATCACTCGCCCTATTTTGCGCGTCGCCCTGTTTTGTGCAGTTCACACCCGCGTTATTTTGCGCGTCGCACTGTTTTTTGCAGTTTATCACTGCGCTATTCTGCGCGTCGCACTGTTTTGTGCAGTTCACACTCGCGTTATTTTGCGCGTCGCACTGTTTTTTGCAGTTTATCACTCACGCTATTTTGCGCGTCGTACTGTTTTGTGCAGTTTATCACTCGCACTGTTTTGCGCGTCGCACTGGTTTGTGCAGTTCACACTCGCGCTCTTTTGCGCGTCGCACTGTTTTGAGCAGTTTATCACTCAAGCTATGTTGCGCGTCGCACTGTTTTGTGCAGTTTCTCACTAGCGCTATTTTGCGCGTCGCACTGTTTTGTGCAGTTCACACTGCGCTATTTTGTGCGTCGCATTATTTTTTCGAGCTTATCACTCTCGCTATTTTGCGCGTCGCACTATTTTGTGCAGTTTATCACTCGCGCTATTTTACGCGTCGCACTGTTTTCTGCAGTTTATCACTCGCACTATTTTGCGCGTTGCACTGTTTTGTGCAGTTTATCACTTGCGCTATTTTGCGCGTCGTACTGTTTTGTGCTGTTTATCAGTCGCGCTATTTTGCGCGTCGCACTGTTTTGTGCAGTTTATCACTCCCGCTATTTTTCGCGTCCCACTGTTTTGTGCAGTTTATCACTCGCGCTATTTTGCGCGTCGCACTGTTTTGTGCAGTTGACACTGGCGTTATTTTGCGCGTCGCACTGTTTTGTGCAGTTTGTCACTCATGCTATTTTGCGCGTCGCCCTGTTTTGTGCTGTTTATCACTCGCGCTATTTTTCGTGTCGCACTGTTTTGTGCAGTTTATCACTCGCGCTATTTTGCGCGTCGCACTATTTTGTGCAGTTCACACTGCGCTATTCTGCGCGTCGCACTGTTTTGTGCAATTCACACTCGCGCTATTTTGCACGTCGCACTGTTTTGTGCATTTTATCGCTCGCGCTATTTTGTGCGTCGCACTATTTTGTGCAGTTTATCGCTCGCGCTATTTTGCGCGTCGCACTATTTTGTGCAGTTTATCGCTCCGCTATTTTGCGCGTCGCACTATTTTGTGCAGTTTATCCCTCGCGCTATTTTGCGCGTCGCACAGTTTTCTACAGTTTATCACTCGCGCTATTTTGCGCGTCGCACTGTTTTGTGCAGTTTATCACTCCCGCTATTTTGCACGTCCCATTGTTTTGTGCAGTTTATCACTCGTGATATTTTGCGCGTCGCACTGTTTTGTGCAGTTCACACTCGCGTTATTTTGCGCGTCGCACTGTTTTTTACAGTTTATCACTCGCGCTATTTTGCGCCTCGCACTGTTTTGTGCAGTTTATCACTCGCGCTGTTTTGCGCATCGCACTGTTTTGTGCAGTTCACACTCGCGCTATTTTGCGCGTCGCACTATTTTTTGCAGCTTATCACTCGCGCTATTTTGCGCGTCGCATTGTTTTTTGCAGTTTCTCACTCGCGCTATTTTGCTTGTCGCACTGTTTTGTGCAGTACACACTGCGCTATTCTGCGCGTCGCCCTGTTTTGTGCAGTTCACACTCGCGTTATTTTGCGCGTCGCACTGTTTTTTGCGGTTTATCCCTCGCGCTATTTTGCGCGTCGCACTGTTTTGTGTAGTTTATCACTCGCACTATTTTGCGCGTCGCACTGTTTTGTGCAGTTCACACACGCGCTATTTTGCGCGTCGCACTATTTTTTGCAGTTTATCACTTGCGCTATTTTGCGCGGCGCACTGTTTTGTGCAGTTTAGTGCAGTTTCTCACTCGCGCTATTTTGCGCGTCGCACTGTTTTGTGCAGTTTATCACTGCCGCTATTTTGCGCGTCGCACTGTTTTGCGCAGTTCACACTGGCGCTATTTTGCACGTCGCACTGTTTTGTGCAGTTTGTCACTCACGCTATTTTGCGCGTCGCACTATTTTGTGCAGTTTATCACTCGCGCTATTTTGCGCGTCACACTATTTTGTGCAGTTCACACTCACGCTATTCTGCGCATCGCACTGTTTTGTGCAGTTTACGGTCGCGTTATTTTGCGCGTCGCACTATTTTGTGTATTTTATCAATCACGCTATTTTGCGCGTCGCACTGTTTTTTGCAGTTTATCACTCGCGCCATTTTGCACGTCGCATTGTTTTGTGCTGCTTATCACTCGCGCTATTTTGCGCGTCGCACTGTTTTGTGCAGTTTATCACTCGCGCTTTTTTGCGCGTCGCACTGTTTTGTGCAGTTCACACTGCGCTATTCTGCGCGTCCCACTATTTTGTGCAATTCACACTCGCGTTATTTTGCGTGTCGCACTGTTTTTTGCAGTTTATCACTCGCGCTGTTTTGCGGGTCGCACTGTTTTGTGCAGTTTATCACTCGCGCTATTTTGCGCGTCGCACTGTTTTGTGCAGTTCACACTCGCGCTATTTTGCGCGTCGCACTATTTTGTGCAGTTTATCACTCGTGCTATTTTGCGCGTCGCACTGTTTTGTGCAGTTCACACTCACGCTATTTTGCGCGTCGCACTGTTTTGTGCAGTTTATCACTCGCGCTATGTTGCGCGTCGCACCGTTTTCTGCCCTTTATCACTCGCGCTGTTTTGTGCGTCACGCTGTTTTGTGCAGTTTATCACTCTCGCTATTTTGCGCGTCCCACTGTTTTGTGCAATTTATCACTCGCGCTATTTTGCGCGTCGCACTGTTTTGTGCAGTTCACACTAGCGCTATTTTGCGCGTCGCACTATTTTGTGCAGTTTGTCACTCGCGCTATTTTGCACGTCACACTATATTGTGCAGTTTCTCACTCGCGCTATTTTGCGCGTCGCACTGTTTTGTGCAGTTCACACTCGCGCTATCTTGCACTTCACACTATTTTGTGCAGTTCAGAATCGCGCTATTTTGGGCGTCGCACTATTTTGTGCAGTTCACACTCGCGCTATTCTGCGCGTCGCACTGTTTTGTACAGTTGATCAGACGCGCGATTTTGTGCCTCGCACTATTTTGTGCAGTTGACACTCGCGCTATTTTGCGCGTCGCACTGTTTTGTTCATTTTATCACTGGCGCTATTTTGGGCCTCGCACTGTTTCGTGCAGTTGACACTCGCGCTATTTTGCGCGTCGCACTGGTTTGTGCAGTTGACACTGGCGCTATTTTGCGCGTCGCACTGTTTTGTGCAGTTTATCACTCGCGCTATTTTGTGCCTCGCACTATTTTGTGCAGTTGACACTCGTGCTATTTTGCGCATCGCACTGTTTTGTGCAGTTCACACTCGCGCTATTTTGCGCGTCGCATTGTTTTGTGCAGTTTATCACTCGTGCTATTTTGCGCCTCGCACTATTTTGTGCAGTCGACACTCGCGCTATTTTGCGCATCGCACTGTTTTGTGCAGTTCACACTCGCGCTATTTTGCGCGTCGCATTGTTTTGTGCAGTTTATCACTCGTGCTATTTTGCGCCTCGCACTGTTTTGTGCAGTTCACACTCGCGCTATTTTGCGCGTCGCATTGTTTTGTGCAGTTGACACTCTCGCTATTTTGCACGTCGCATTGTTTTGTGCAGTTCACACTCGCGCTATTTTGCGCGTCGCATTGTTTTGTGCAGCTCACACACGCGCTATTTTGCACGTCGCACTATTTTGTGCAGTTTATCAGCCGCGCTATTTTGCGCGTCGCACTGTTTTGTGCAGTTTATCAGCCGCGCTATTTTGCGCCTCGCACTGTTTTTTGCAGTTTATTCCTCGCGCTATTTTGCGCGTCGCACAGTTTTCTACAGTTTATCACTCGCGCTATTTTGCCCCTCGCACTGTTTTGTGCAGTTGACACTCGCGCTATTTTGCGGGTCGCACTGTTTTGTGCAGTTCACACTCGCGCTATTTTGCGCGTCGCACTGTTTTGTGCAGTTCACTCTCGCGCTATTTTGCACCTCGCACTGTTTTGTGCAGTTCACACTCGCGCTATTTTGGGCGTCGCACTGTTTTGTGCAGTTCACACTCGTGCTATTTTGGGCGTCGCATTGTGTTGACACTCGCGCTATTTTGGGCGTCGCACTGTTTTGTACAGTTGATCAGACGCGCTATTTTGTGCCTCGCACTGTTTTGTGCAGTTGGCACTCGCGCTATTTTGCGTCGCACTGTTTTGTGCATTTTATCACTCGCGCTATTTTGGGCATCACACTGTTTTGTGCAGTTGACGCTCGCGCTATTTTGCGCGTCGCACTGGTTTGTGCAGTTGACACTGGCGCTATTTTGCGCGTCGCACTGTTTTGTGTAGTTTATCACTCGCGATATTTTGTGCCTCGCACTATTTTGTGCAGTTGACACTCATGCTATTTTGCGCGTCGCACTGTTTTGTGCAGTTTATCACTCGCGCTACTTTGTGCCTCGCACTATTTTGTGCAGCCGACACTCGCGCTATTTTGCGCATCACACCGTTTTGTGCAGTTCACACTCACGCTATTTTGTGCGTCGCATTGTTTTATGCAGTTTATCACTTGTGCTATTTTGCGCCTTGCACTGTTTTGTGCAGTTGACACTCGCGCTATTTTGCGCGTCGCATTGTTTTGTGCAGTTGACACTCTCGCTATTTTGCGCGTCGCATTGTTTTGTGCAGTTCACACTCGCGCTATTTTGCGCGCCGCACTCTTTTGTGCCGTTTATCACTCGCGCTATTTTGCGCGTCGCACTGTTTTGTGCAGTTCACTCACGCGCTATTTTGCGCGTCGCACTGTTTTGTGCAGTTTATCAGCCGCGCTATTTTGCGCGTCCCACTGTTTTGTGCAGTTTATTCCTCGCGCTATTTTGCGTGTCGCATAGTTTTCTGCAGTTTATCACTCGCGCTATTTTGCCCCTCGCACTGTTTTGTGCAGTTGACACTCGCGCTATTTTGCGCGTCGCACTGTTTTGTGCAGTTCACACTCGCGCTATTTTGTACATCGCACTATTTTGTGCCGTTCACAATTACGCTATTTTGGGCGTCGAACTGTTTTGTGCAGTTGATCAGACGCACTATTTTGTGCGTCGCACTATTTTGCACATCGCACTATTTTGTGCAGTTGACACTCGCGCTATTTTGCGCGTCGCACTAGTTTGTGCAGTTGACACTGGCGCTATTTTCCGCGTCGCACTGTTTTGTGCAGTTTATCACTCGCGCTATTTTGTGCCTCGCACTATTTTGTGCAGTCGACACTCGCGCTATTTTGCGCGTCGCACAGTTTTGTGCTGTTCACACTCGCGCTATTTTGCGCGTCGCATTGTTTTGTGCAATTTATCACTCGTGCTATTTTGCGCCTCGCACTGTTTTGTGCAGTTGACACTCGCGCTATTTTGCGCGTCGCATTGTTTTGTGCAGTTGACACTCGCACTATTTTGCGCATCGCATTGTGTTGTGCAGTTCACACTCGCGCTATTTTGCGCGTCGCACTGTCTTGTGCATTTCACACTCGCGCTATTTTGCGCGTCGCACTATTTTGTCCAGTTTATCAGCTGCGCTATTTTGCGTGTTGCACCGTTTTTTGCAGTTTATTCCTCGCGCAATTTTGCGCGTCGCACAGTTTTCTACAGTTTATCACTCGTGCTATTTTGCCCCTCGTATTTTTGTGCAGCTGACACTCGCGCTATTTTGCGCGTCGCAGTTTTGTGCGGTTCACACTTGAGCTATTTTGCGCATCGCACTTTTGTGTGGTTCACACTTGCGCTATTTTGCGCGTCGCACTGTTTTTTGCAGTTTATCACTCGCGCTATTTTGCGCGTCGCACTGTTTTGTGCAGTTCACACTCGCGCTATTTTGCGCGTCGCACTGTTTTGTGCAGCTTATCACTCGCGCTATTTTGTGCCTCGCACTATTTTGTGCAGTTGACACTCGCGCTATTTTGCGTGTCGCACTGTTTTGTGCAGTTTATCACTCGCGCTATTTTGCGCGTGGCACTGTTTTGTTTTCCACGTCGCACTGTTTTGTGCAGTTCACACTCGCATTATTTTGCGAGTCGCACTGTTTTTTCAGCTTATCACTCGCGCTATTTAGCGCGTCGCGCAGTTTTCTGCAGTTTATCACTCGCGCTATTTTGCGCGTCGCCCTGTTTTGTGCAGTTTATCACTCGCGCTATTTTGCGCGTCGCACTGTTTTGTGCAGTTTATCACTCGCGCTATTTTGCGCGTCGCACTGTTTTCTGCAGTTTATCACTCGCGCTATTTTACGCGTCGCGCTGTTTTGTGCAGTTTATCACTCGCCCTATTTTGCGCGTCGCCCCATTTTTTGCAGTTTATCACTCGCGCTATTTTGCGCGTCGCCCTGTTTTGTGCAGTTTATCACTCGCCCTATTTTGCGCTTCCCACTGTTTTGTGTAGTTTATCACTCGGGCTATTTTGCGCGTCGCACTGTTTTGTGCAGTTTATCACCCACGCTATTATGCGCGTCGCACTTTTTTGAGCAGTTCACACTCGCGCTATTTTGCGCGTCGCACTGTTTTTTGCAGTTTATCACTCGCGCTATTTTGCGCGTCGCACCATTTTGTGCAGTTTATCACTCGCCCTATTTTGCGCGTCACACTATTTTGTGCAGTTTATCACTCGGGCTATTTTGCGAGTCGCACTGTTTTGTGCAGTTTATCACCCGCGCTATTTTGCGCGTCGAACTTTTTTGTGCAGTTCACACTCGCGCGATTTTGCGCGTCGCACTGTTTTTTGCAGTTTATCACTCGCGCTATTTTGCGCATCGCACTGTTTTGTGCAGTTTATCACTCGCGCTATTTTGCGCGTCGCGTTGTTTTGTGCAGTTTATCACTCCCGCTATTTTGCGCGTCGCGCTGTTTTGTGCAGTTTATCACTCCCGCTATTTTGCGGGTCCCACTGTTTTGTGCAGTTTATCACTCGTGCTATTCTGCGCGTCGCACTGTTTTGTGCCGTTTATCACTCGCGCTATTTTGCGCGTCGCACTGTTTTGTGCAGTTCACTCACGCGCTATTTTGCGCATCGCACTGTTTTGTGCAGTTCACACTTGCGCTATTTTGCGCGTCGCACTGTTTTGTGCAGTTCACACTCGCGCTATTTTGCACATCGCACTATTTTGTGCCGTTCACAATTGCGCTATTTTGGGCGTCGCACTGTTTTGTGCAGTTGATCAGACGCACTATTTTGTGCGTCGCACTATTTTGCACATCGCACTATTTTGTGCAGTTGACACTCGCGCTATTTTGCGCGTCGCACTAGTTTGTGCAGTTGACACTGGCGCTATTTTCCGCGTCGCACTGTTTTGTGCAGTTTATCACTCGCGCTATTTTGTGCCTCGCACTATTTTGTGCAGTCGACACTCGCGCTATTTTGCGCGTCGCACAGTTTTGTGCAGTTCACACTCGCGCTATTTTGCGCGTCGCATTGTTTTGTGCAATTTATCACTCGTGCTATTTTGCGCCTCGCACTGTTTTGTGCAGTTGACACTCGCGCTATTTTGCGCGTCGCATTGTTTTGTGCAGTTGACACTCGCGCTATTTTGCGCATCGCATTGTTTTGTGCAGTTCACACTCGCGCTATTTTGCGCGTCGCACTGTCTTGTGCATTTCACACTCGCGCTATTTTGCGCGTCGCACTATTTTGTCCAGTTTATCAGTTGCGCTATTTTGCGCGTTGCACTGTTTTTTGCAGTTTATTCCTCGCGCAATTTTGCGCGTCGCACAGTTTTCTACAGTTTATCACTCGTGCTATTTTGCCCCTATTACTGTTTTGTGCAGCTGACACTCGCGCTATTTTGCGCGTCGCACAGTTTTGTGCGGTTCACACTTGCGCTATTTTGCGCATCGCACTGTTTTGTGTGGTTCACACTTGCGCTATTTTGCGCGTCGCACTGTTTTTTGCAGTTTATCACTCGCGCTATTTTGCGCGTCGCACTGTTTTGTGCAGTTCACACTCGCGCTATTTTGCGCGTCGCACTGTTTTGTGCAGCTTATCACTCGCGCTATTTCGTGCCTCGCACTATTTTGTGCAGTTGACACTCGCGCTATCTTGCGTGTCGCACTGTTTTGTGCAGTTTATCACTCGCGCTATTTTGCGCGTGGCACTGTTTTGTTTTCCACGTCGCACTGTTTTGTGCAGTTCACACTCGCGTTATTTTGCGAGTCGCACTGTTTTTGCAGCTTATCACTCGCGCTATTTAGCGCGTCGCGCTGTTTTCTGCAGTTTATCACTCGCGCTATTTTGCGCGTCGCACTGTTTTGTGCAGTTTATCACTCGCGCTATTTTTGCTGCGTCGCATGTGTGCGTTATCACTGCGCTATTTTGCACGTCGCACTGTTTTCTGCAGTTTATCACTCGCGCTATTTTACGCGTCGCGCTGTTTTGTGCAGTTATCACTCCCTATTTTGCGTGTCGCACCATTTTTTGCAGTTTATCACTCGCGCTATTTTGCGCGTCGCCCTGTTTTGTGCAGTTTATCACTCGCCCTATTTTGCGCGTCCCACTGTTTTGTGTAGTTTATCACTCGGGCTATTTTGCGCGTCGTACTGTTTTGTGCAGTTTATCACCCACGCTATTATGCGCGTCGCACTTTTTTGTGCAGTTCACACTCGCGCTATTTTGCGCGTCGCACTGTTTTTTGCAGTTTATCATTCGCGTATTTTGCGCGTCGCCGTTTTGTGCAGTTTATCACTCGCCCTATTTTGCGCGTCACACTTTTTGTGCAGTTTATCACTCGGGCTATTTTGCGAGTCGCATTGTTTTGTGCAGTTTATCACCCGCGCTATTTTGCGCGTCGAACTTTTTTGTGCAGTTCACACTCGCGCGATTTGCGGTCGCCACTGTTTTTTGCAGTTTATCACTCGCGCTATTTTGCGCATCGCACTTTTGTGTGCAGTTTATCACTCGCGTATTTTGCGCGTCGCGTTGTTTTGTGCAGTTTATCACTCCCGCTATTTTGCGCGTCGCGCTGTTTTGTGCAGTTTATCACTCCCGCTATTTTGCGGGTCCCACTGTTTTGTGCAGTTTATCACTCGTGCTATTCTGCGCGTCGCACTGTTTTGTGCCGTTTATCACTCGCGCTATTTTGCGCGTCGAACTGTTTTGTGCAGTTCACTCACGCGCTATTTTGCGCGTCGCACTGTTTTGTGCAGTTCACACTCGCGCTATTTTGCGCGTCGCACTGTTTTGTGCAGTTCACACTCGCGCTATTTTGCACATCGCACTATTTTGTGCCGTTCACAATTGCGCTATTTTGGGCGTCGCACTGTTTTGTGCAGTTGATCAGACGCACTATTTTGTGCGTCGCACTATTTTGCACATCGCACTATTTTGTGCAGTTGACACTCGCGCTATTTTGCGCGTCGCACTAGTTTGTGCAGTTGACACTGGCGCTATTTTCCGCGTCGCACTGTTTTGTGCAATTTATCACTCGCGCTATTTTGTGCCTCGCACTATTTTGTGCAGTTGACACTCGCGCTATTTTGCGCGTCGCACTGTTTTGTGCAGTTTATCACTCGCGCTATTTTGCGCGTCGCACTGTTTTGTGCAATTTATCCCTCGCGCTATTTTGGGCCTTGCACTGTTTTGTGCAGTTGACACTCGCGCTATTTGCGTGTCGCACTGTTTTGTGCAGTTTATCACTCGCGCTATTTTGGGCCTCGCACTGTTTTGTGCAGTTCACACTCGCGCTATTTTGCGCGTCGCACTGTTTTGTGCAGTTCACACTCGCGCTAGTTTGCGCGTCGCACTGTTTTGTGCAGTTTATCAGTTGCGCATTTTGCGCGTTGCACTGTTTTTTGCAGTTTATTCCTCGCGCAATTTTGCGCGTCGCACAGTTTTCTACAGTTTATCACTCGTGCTATTTTGCCCCTATTACTGTTTTGTGCAGCTGACACTCGCGCTATTTTGCGCGTCGCACAGTTTTGTGCGGTTCACACTTGCGCTATTTTGCGCATCGCACTGTTTTGTGTGTTCACACTTGCGCTATTTGCGCGTCGCACTGTTTTTTGCAGTTTATCACTCGCGCTATTTTGCGGTCGCACTGTTTTGTGCAGTTCACACTCGCGCTATTTTGCGCGTCGCACTGTTTTGTGCAAGCTATCACTCGCGCTATTTCGTGCCTCGCACTATTTTGTGCAGTTGACACTCGCGCTATCTTGCGTGTCGCACTGTTTTGTGCAGTTTATCACTCGCGCTATTTGCGCGTGCACTGTTTTGTTTTCCACGTCGCATGTTTTGTGCAGTTCACACTCGCGTTATTTTGCGAGTCGCACTGTTTTTTGCAGCTTATCACTCGCGCTATTTAGCGGTGCGCTGTTTTCTGCAGTTTATCACTCGCGCTATTTTGCGCGTCGCACTGTTTTGTGCAGTTATCAACTCGCGCTATTTGCGCGTCGCACTGTTTTGTGCAGTTTATCACTCGCGCTATTTTGCACGTCGCACTGTTTTCTGCAGTTTATCACTCGCGCTATTTTACGCGTCGCGCTGTTTTGTGCAGTTTATCACTCGCCCTATTTTGCGTGTCGCACCATTTTTTGCAGTTTATCACTCGCGCTATTTTGCGCGTCGCCCTGTTTTGTGCAGTTTATCACTCGCCCTATTTTGCGCGTCCCACTGTTTTGTGTAGTTTATCACTCGGGCTATTTTGCGCGTCGTACTGTTTTGTGCAGTTTATCACCCACGCTATTATGCGCGTCGCACTTTTTGTGCAGTTCACACTGCGCTATTTTGCGCGTCGCACTGTTTTTTGCAGTTTATCATTCGCGCTATTTTGCGCGTCGCACCGTTTTGTGCAGTTTATCACTCGCCCTATTTTGCGCGTCACACTATTTTGTGCGTTTATCACTCGGGCTATTTTGCGAGTCGCATGTTTTGTGCAGTTATCACCCGCGCTATTTTGCGGTCGAACTTTTTTGTGCAGTTCACACTCGCGCGATTTTGCGCGTCGCACTGTTTTTTGCAGTTTATCACTCGACGCTATTTTGCGCATCGCACTGTTTTGTGCAGTTTATCACTCGCGCTATTTTGCGCGTCGCGTTGTTTTGTGCAGTTTATCACTCCCGCTATTTGCGCGTCGCGCTGTTTTGTGCAGTTATCACTCCCGCTATTTTGCGGGTCCACTGTTTTGTGCAGTTTATCACTCGTGTATTCTGCGCGTCGCACTGTTTTGTGCCGTTTATCACTCGCGCTATTTTGCGCGTCGCACTGTTTTGTGCAGTTCACTCACGCGATTTTGCGCGTGCACTGTTTTGTGCAGTTCACACTCGCGCTATTTTGCGCGCGCACTGTTTTGTGCAGTTCACACGCGCTATTTTGCACATCGCACTATTTTGTGCCGTTCACAATTGCGCTATTTGGGCGTCGCACTGTTTTGTGCAGTTGATCAGACGCAATATTTTGTGCGTCGCACTATTTTGCACATCGCACTATTTGTGCAGTTGACACTCGCCGCTATTTTTCGCGCTCGCCTAGTTTGTGCAGTTGACACTGGCGCTATTTTCCGCGTCGCACTGTTTTGTGCAGTTATCACTCTGCGCTATTTTGTGCCTCGCACTATTTTGTGCAGTCGACACTCGCGCTATTTTGCGCGTCGCACAGTTTTGTGCAGTTCACACTAGCGCTATTTTGCGCGTCGCATTGTTTTGTGCAATTTATCACTCGTGCTATTTTGCGCCTCGCACTGTTTTGGCAGTTGGACACTCGCGCTATTTTGGCGCGTCGCATGTTTTGTGCAGTTGACACTCGCGCTATTTTGCGCATCGCATTGTTTTGTGCAGTTCACACTCGCGCTATTTTGCGCGTCGCACTGTCTGTGCATTTCACACTCGCGCTATTTGCGCGTCGCACTATTTTGTCCAGTTTATCAGCTGCGCTATTTGCGCGTTGCATGTTTTTTGCAGTTTATTCCTCGCGCAATTTTGCGCGTCGCAAGTTTTCTACAGTTATCACTCGCGCTATTTTGCCCCTCGTACTGTTTTGTGCAGCTGACACTCGCGCTATTTTGGCGCGTCGCACAGTTTTGTGCGGTTCACATTGCGCTATTTTGCGCATCGCACTGTTTTGTGCGGTTCACACTTGCGCTATTTTGCGCGTCGCACTGTTTTGTGCAGTCACATCACGCGCTATTTTGCGCGTCGCACTGTTTTGTGCAGTTTATCAGCGCGCTATTTTGCGCGTCCCACTGTTTTGTGCAGTTTATCCTCGCGCTATTTTGCGTGTCGCATAGTTTTCTGCAGTTTATCACTCGCGCTTATTTTGCCACTCGCACTGTTTTGTGCACTGACACTCGCGCTATTTTGCGCGTCGCACTGTTTGTGCAGTTCACACTCGCGCTATTTGCGCCGCGTCGCACTGTTTTGTGCAGTTCACACTCGCGCTATTTTGCACATCGCATATTTTGTGCCGTCACAATTGCGCTATTTTGGGCGTCGCACTGTTTTGTGCGTTGATCAGACGCACTATTTTGTGCGTCGCAGATTTTGCACATCGCACTATTTTGTGCAGTTGGACACTCGCGCTATTTTGCGCGCGCACTAGTTGTGCAGTTGACACTGGCGCTATTTTCCGTGGTCGCACTGTTGTGCAGTTTATCACTCGCGCTATTTTGTGCCTCGCACTATTTTGTGCAGTCGACACTCGCGCTATTTTGCGCGTCGCACAGTTTTGTGCAGTTCACACTCGCGCTATTTTGCGCGTCGCATTGTTTTGTGCAATTTATCACTCGTGCTATTTTGCGCCTCACACTATTTTGTGCAGTCGATACTCGCGCTATTTTGCGCGTCGCATTGTTTTGTGCAGTTGACACTCGCGCTATTTTGCGCATCGCATTGTTTTGTGCAGTTCACACTCGCGCTATTTTGCGCGTCGCACTGTCTTGTGCATTTCACACTCGCGCTATTTTGCGCGTCGCACTATTTTGTCCAGTTTATCAGCTGCGCTATTTTGCGCGTTGCACTGTTTTTTTGCAGTTTATTCCTCGCGCAATTTTGCGCGTCGCACAGTTTTCTACAGTTTATCACTCGCGCTATTTTGCCCCTCGTACTGTTTTGTGCAGCAGACACTCGCGCTATTTTGCGCGTCGCACAGTTTTGTGCGGTTCACACTTGCGCTATTTTGCGCATCGCACTGTTTTGTGCGGTTCACACTTGCGCTATTTTGCGCATCGCACTGTTTTGTGCCACTTATCACTCGCGCTATTTTGCGCGTCGCACTGTTTTGTGCAGTTCACACTCGCGCTATTTTGCGCGTCGCACTGTTTTGTGCAGCTTATCACTCGCGCTATTTTGTGCCTCGCACTATTTTGTGCAGTTGACACTCGCGCTATTTTGCGCGTCGCACTGTTTTGTGCAGTTGACACTCGCGCTATTTTGCGCGTGGCACTGTTTTGTTTTCCACGTCGCACTGTTTTGTGCAGTTCACACTCGCGTTATTTTGCGAGTCGCACTGTTTTTGCACCTTATCACTCGCGCTATTTAGCGCGTCGCGCTGTTTTCTGCAGTTTATCACTCGCGCTATTTTGCGCGTCGCACTGTTTTGTGCAGTTTATCACTCGCGCTATTTTGCGCGTCGCACTGTTTTCTGCAGTTTATCACTCGCGCAATTTTGCGCGTCGCGCTGTTTTGTGGAGTTTGTCACTCGCCCTATTTTGCGCGTCGCACCATTTTTTGCAGTTTATCACTCGCGCTATTTTGCGCGTCGCACTGTTTTGTGCAGTTTATCACTCGGGCTATTTTGCGCGTCGCACTGTTTGTGCAGTTTATCACCCGCGCTATTTTGCGCGTCGCACTTTTTGTGCAGTTCACACTCGCGCTATTTTGCGCGTCGCACTGTTTTTTGCAGTTTATCACTCGCGCTATTTGCGCGTCGCACTGTTTTGTGCAGTTTATCACCCGCGCTATTTTGCGCGTCGACTTTTTGTGCAGTTCACACTCGCGCTATTTTGCGCGTCGCACTGTTTTTTGCAGTTATCACTCGCGCTATTTTGCGCGTCGCACTGTTTTGTGCAGTTTATCACTCGCGCTATTTTGCGCGTCGCGCTGTTTTCTGCAGTTTATCACTCCCGCTATTTTGCGTGTCCCACTGTTTTGTGCAGTTTATCACTCGTGCTATTCTGCGCGTCGCACTGTTTTGTGCAGTTCACACTCGCGTTATTTTGCGCGTCGCACCATTTTTTGCAGTTTATCACTTGCGCTATTTTGCGCATCGCACTGTTTTGTGCAGTTTATCACTCGCGCTGTTTTTCGCGTCGCTCTGGTTTGTGCAGTTCACACTCGCGCTGTTTTGCGCGTCGCACTGTTTTGAGCAGTTTATCGCTCAAGCTATTTTGCGCGTCGCACTGTTTGGTGCAGTGTCTCACTCGCGCTATTTTCCGCGTCGCACTGTTTTGTGCAGTTCACACTGCGCTATTTTGCGCGTCGCATTGTTTTTTCGAGCTTATCACTCTCGCTATTTTGCGCGTCGCACTGTTTTGTGCAGTTTATCACTCGCGCTATTTTACGCGTCGCACTGTTTTCTGCAGTTTATCACTCGCGCTATTTTGCGCGTCGCACTGTTTTGTACTGTTCACACTCGCGCTACTTTGCGCGTCGCTCTGTTTTGTGCAGTTTACCACTCGCGCTATTTTGCGCGTCGTACTATTTTGTGCAGTTTATCCCTTGCGCTTTTTTGCGCGTCGCACTGTTTTGTGCAGTTTATCACTCGCGCTATTTTGCGCGTCGCACTGTTTTGTGCAGTTTATCACTCGCGCTATTTTGCGCGTCGCACTGTTTTGTGCAGTTGACACTGGCGCTATTCTGCGCGTCGCACTATTTTGTGCCGTTTGTCACTCATGCTATTTTGCGCGTCGCACTATTTTGCGCGGCGCACTGTTTTGTGCAGTTTAGTGCAGTTTCTCACTCGCGCTATTTTGCGCGTCGCACTGTTTTGTGCAGTTTATCACTCCCGCTATTTTGCGCGTCCCACTGTTTTGTGCAGTTTATCACTCGCGCTATTTTGCGCGTCGCACTGTTTTGTGCAATTCACACTGGCGCTATTTTGCGCGTCGCACTGTTTTCTGCAGTTTGTCGCTCCCGCTATTTTGCGCGTCGCACTGTTTTCTGCAGTTTATCACTCGCGCTATTTTGCGCGTCGCACTATTTTGTGCAGTTCACACTGCGCTATTCTGCGCGTCGCACAGTTTTGTGCAGTTTACGCTCGCGTTATTTTGCGCGTCACACTATTTTTTGCAGTTTATCACTCGCGCTATTTTGCACGTCGCACTGTTTTGTGCATTTTATCACTCGCGCTATTTTGCGCGTCGCACTATTTTGTGCAATTTATCACTCGCGCTATTTTGGGCGTCGCACTGTTTAGTGCAGTTCACACAGCGCTATTCTGCGCGTCCCACTATTTTGTGCAGTTCACACTCGTGTTATTTTGCGCGTCGCACTGTTTTTTGCAGTTTATCACTCGCGCTATTTTGTGCGTCGCACTGTTTTGTGCAGTTTATCACTCGCGCTATTTTGCGCGTCGCACTGTTTTGTGGAGTTCACACTCGCGCTATTTTGCGCGTCGCACTGTTTTGTGCAGTTTATCACTCGTGCTATTTTGCGCGTCGCACTGTTTTGTGCAGTTCACACTCGCGCTATTTTGCGCGTCGCACTGTTTTGTGCAGTTTATCACTCCCTCTAAGTTGCGCGTCGCACCGTTTTTTGCAGTTTATCACTCGCGCTGTTTTGTGCGTCGCACTGTTTTGTGCAGTTTATCACTCCCGCTATTTTGCGCGTCCCACTGTTTTGTGCAATTTATCACTCGCGCTATTTTGCGCGTCCCACTGTTTTGTGCAATTTATCACTCGCGCTATTTTGCGCGTCGCACTGTTTTGTGCAGTTCACACTCGCGCTATTTTGCGCGTCGCACTATTTTGTGCAGTTTGTCACTCGCGCTATTTTGCACGTCGCACTATTTTGTGCAGTTTATCACTCCCGCTATTTTGCGCGTCGCACTATTTTGTGCAGTTCACACTGCGCTATTCTGCGCGTCGCACTGTTTTGTGCAGTTCACACTCGCGTTATTTTGCGCGTAGCACTGTTTTTTGCAGTTTATCACTCGCACTATTTTACGCGTCGCACTGTTTTGTGCAGTTTATCAGTCGCGCTGTTTTGCGCGTCGCACTATTTTGTGCAGTTCACACTCGCGCTATTTTGCGTGTCGCACTGTTTTTTGGAGCTTATCACTCTCGCTATTTTGCGCGTCGCACTGTTTTGTGCAGTTTATCACGCGCTATTTTGCGCGTCGCACTGTTTTGTGCAGTTTATCACTCGCGCTATTTTGCGCGTCGCACTGTTTTGTGCAGTTCACACTCGCGCTATTTAGCGCGTCGCAATGTTTTTTGCAGTTTATCCCTCGCGCTATTTTGCACGTCGCACTGTTTTCTGCAGCTTATCACTCGCGCTATTTTACGCGTCGCACTGTTTTCTGCAGTTTATCACTCGTGCTATTTTGCGCGTCGTACTGTTTTGTGCAATTCACACTACGCTATTCTGCGCGTCCCACTATTTTGTGCAGTTCACACCCGCGTTATTTTGCGCGTCGCACTGTTTTTTGCAGTTTATCACTCGCGCTATTTTGCTCGTCGCACTGTTTTGTGCAGTTTATCACTCGCGCTATTTTACGCGTCGCACTGTTTTGTGGAGTTCACACTCGCGCTATTTTGCGCGTCGCACTGTTTTTTGCAGTTTGTCACTCGCGCTATTTTGCGCGTCGCACTATTTTGTGCAGTTTCTCACTCGCGCCATTTTGCGCGTCGCACAGTTTTGTGCAGTTTATCACTCCCGCTATTTTGCGCGTCGCACTGTTTTGTGCAGTTCACACTGCGCTATTCTGCGCGTCGCACTGTTTTGTGCAGTTCACACTCGCGTTATTTTGCGCATCGCACTATTTTTTTAAGTTTATCACTCGCGCTATTTTGCGCGTCGCACTGTTTTGGGCAGTTTATCAGTCGCGATGTTTTGCGCGTCGCACTATTTTGTGCAGTTCACACTCGCGCTATTTTGCGCGTCCCACTGTTTTTTGCAGCTTATCACTCGCGCTATTTTGCACGTCGCACAGTCTTGTCCAGTTTATCACTCGTGCTATTTTGCGCGTCGCACTGTTTTGTGCAGTTTCTCACTCGCGCTATTTTGCGCGATGCACTGTTTTGTGCAGTTCACACTCGCGCTATTTTGCGCGTCGCACTGTTTTTTGGAGCTTATCAGTCTCGCTATTTTGCGCGTCGCACTGTTTTGTGCAGTTTATCACTCGCGCTATTTTGCGCGCTGCACTGTTTTGTGCAGTTCACACTCGCGCTATTTTGCGCGTCGCACTGTTTTTTGCAGTTTATCACTCGCGCTATGTTGCGCGTCGCACTGTTTTGTGCATTTTATCACTCGTGCTATTTTGCACGTCGCACTGTTATGTGCAGTTCACACTCGCGCTATTTTGCGCGTCGCACTATTTTTTGCAGTTTATCACTCGCGCTATTTTGCACGATGCACTGTTTTGTGCAGCTTATCACTCGCGCTATTTTGCGCGTCGCACTGTTTTGTGTAGTTTATCACTCGCGCTATTTTGCGCGTCGCACTGTTTTGGGCAGTTCACACAACGCTATTCTACGCGTCCCACTATTTTGTGCAGTTCACACTCGCGTTATTTTGCGCGTCGCACTGTTTTTTGCAGTTTATCACTCGCGCTATTTTGCGCGTCGCACTATTTTGTGCAGTTTATCACTCGCGCTATTTTGCGCGTCGCACTGTTTTGTGGAGTTCACACTCGTGCTATTTTCCGCGTCGCACTATTTTGTGCAGTTTATCACTCGCGCTATTTTGCACGTCGCACTGTTTTGTGCGGTTCACACTCGCGCTATTTTTCGCGTCGCACTGTTCTGTGCCGTTTATCACTCGCGCTATGTTGCGCGTCGCACTGTTTTCTGCAGTTTATCACTCGCGCTGTTTTGTGCGTCGCACAGTTTTGTGCAGTTTATCACTCCCTCTATTTTGCGCGTCCCACTGTTTTGTGCAATTTATCACTCGCGGTATTTTGCGCGTCGCACTGTTTTGTGCAGTTCACACTCGCGCTATTTTGCGCGTCGCACTGTTTTTTGCAGTTTATCACTCGCGCTATTTTGCGCGTCGCACTATTTTGTGCAGTTTGTCACTCGCGCTATTTTGCGCGTCGCACTGTTTTTTGCAGTTTCTCACTCGCGCTATTTTGCCCGTCGCACTGTTTTGTGCAGTTTCTCACTCGCGCTATTTTGCGTGCGTCGCAGAGTTTTGTGCAGTTTATCACTCGCGCTATTTTGCGCGTCGCACTGTTTTGTGCAGTTTATCAGTCGCGTTGTTTTGCGTGTCGCACTGTTTTGTGCAGTTCACACTCGCGCTACTTTGCGTGTCGCACTGTTTTTTGCAGCTTATCACTCGCGATATTTTGCACGTCGCACTGTTTTGTCCAGTTTATCACTCGTGCTATTTTACGCGTCGCACTGTTTTGTGCAGTTCACACTCGCGCTATTTTGCCCGTCGCACAGTTTTTTGGAGCTTATCACTCTCACTGTTTTGCGCGTTGCACTGTTTTGTGCAGTTTATCACTCGCGCTATTTTGCGCGCCGCACTGTTTTGTGCAGTTCACACTCGCGCTAATTTGCGCGTCGCACTGTTTTTTGCAGTTTATCACTCGCGCCATTTTGCGCGTCGCACGGTTTTGTACATTTTATCACTCGGGCTATTTTGCGCGTCGCACAGTTTTGTGCAGTTCACACTCGTGCTATTTTGCGCGTCGCACTGTTTTTTGTAGTTTATCACTCGCGCTATTTTGGGCGTCGCACTGTTTTGTGCAGTTTATCACTCGCTCTATTTTGCGCGTCGCACTGTTTTGTCCAGTTTATCACTCCCGCTATTTTGCGCGTCCCACTGTTTTGCGCAGTTTATCACTCGCGCTATTTTGCGCGTCGCACTGTTTTGTGCAGTTGTCACTAGCGCTATTTTGCGCGTCGCACTGTTTTGTTCAGTTTGTCACTCGCGCTATTTTGTGTGTCACACTGTTTTGTGCAGTTCACACTGCGCTATTCTGCGCGTCGCACTGTTTTGTGTAGTTCACACTCGCGTTATTTTATGCGTCGCACTGTTTTGTGCAGTTTATCACTCGCGCTATTTTGCGCGTCGCACTGTTTTGTGCAGTTTATCACTCCTGCTATTTTGCGCGTCGCACTGTTTTGTGCAGTTTATCACTCGCGCTATTTTGCGCGTCGCACTGTTTTGTGCAGTTCACACTGCGCTATTCTGCGCGTCCCACTATTTTGTGCAGTTCACACTCGCGTTATTTTGCGCGTCGCACTGTTTTGTGCAGTTTATCAGTCGCGCTGTTTTGCGCGTCGCAATGTTTTGTGCAGTTTATCAGTCGCGCTATTTTGCGCGTCGCACTGTATTGTGCAGTTCACACTCACGCTATTTTGCGCGTCGCACTGTTCTGTGCAGTTTATCACTCGCGCTATGTTGCGCGTCGCACATTTTTTTGCAGTTTATCACTCGCGCTGTTTTGTGCGTCGCACTGTTTTGTGCAGTTTATTACTCCCGCTATTTTGCGCGTCCCACTGTTTTGTGCAATTTATCACTCGCGCTATTTTGCGCGTCGCACTGTTTTGTGCAGTTCACACTAGCGCTATTTTGTGCGTCGCACTATTTTGTGCAGTTTGTCACTCGCGCTATTTTGCATGTCGCACTATTTTGTGCAGTTTCTCACGCGTGCTATTTTACGCGTCGCACTGTTTTGTGCAGTTTATCACTCACGCTATTTTGCGTGTCGCACTGCGCTATTCTGCGCGTCGCACTATTTTGTGCAGCTCACACTCGCGTTATTTTGCGTGTCGCACTATTTTTTCCTGTTTATCACTCGCGCTATTTTACGCGTCGCACTGTTTTGTGCAGTTTCTCACTCGCGCTATTTTGCGCGACACACTGTTTTGTGCAGTTCACACTCGCGCTATTTTGCGCGTCGCACTATTTTTTGGAGCTTATCACTCTCGCTATTTTGCGCGTCGCATTGTTTTGTGCAGTTTATCACTCGCGCTATTTTGCGCGCCGCACTGTTTTGTGCAGTTGACACTCGCGCTATTTTGCGCGTCGCACTGTTTTTTGCAGTTTGTCACTCGCGCTATGTTCCGCGTCGCACTGTTTTGTGCATTTTATCACTTGCGCTATTTTGCGCGTCGCACGGTTTTGTGCAGTTCACACTCGCGCTATTTTGCGCGTCGCACTGTTTTTTGCAGTTTCTCACTCGCGCTATTTTACACGTCGCACTGTTTTGTGCAGCTTATCACTCGCGCTATTTTGCGCGTCGTACTGTTTTGTGCAGTTCACACTGCGCTATTCTGCGCGTCCAACTATTTTGTGCAGTTCACACTCGCGTTATTTTGCGCGGCGCACTGTTTTTTGCAGTTTATCACTCGCGCTATTTTGCGCATCGCACTGTTTTGTGCAGTTTATCACTCGCACTATTTTGCGCGTCGCACTGTTTTGTGGAGTTCACACTCGCGCTATTTTGCGCGTCGCACTGTTTTGTGCAGTTTATCACTCGCGCTATTTTGCGCGTCGCACTGTTTTGTGCAGTTTATCACTCGCGCTATTTTGCGCGTCGCACTGTTTTGTGCGGTTCACACTCGCGCTATTTTACGCGTCGCACTGTTCTGTGCAGTTTATCACTCGCGCTATGTTGCGCGTCGCACTGTTTTCTGCAGTTTATCACTCGCGCTGTTTTGTGCGTCGCACTGTTTTGTGCAGTTTATCACTCCCGCTATTTTGCGCGTCCCACTGTTTTGTGCAATTTATCACTCGCGCTATTTTGCGCGTCGCACTGTTTTGTTCAGTTCACACTAGCGCTATTTTGCGCGTCGCACTATTTTGTGCAGTTTGTCACTCGCGCCATTTTGCGCGTCGCACTGTTTTGTGCAGTTTCTCACTCCCGCTATTTTGCGCGTCGCACTGTTCTGTGCAGTTTATCACTCCCGCTAGTTTGCGCGTCGCACTGTTTTGCGCAGTTTATCACTCGCGCTATTTTGCGCGTCGCACTGTTTTGTGCAGGTCACACTGCGCTATTCTGCGCGTCGCACTGTTTTGTGCAGTTCACACTCGCGTTATTTTGTGCGTCGCACTATTTTTTGCAATTTATCACTCGCGCTATTTTGCGCGCCGCACTGTTTTGTGCAGTTCACACTCGCGTTATTTTGTGCGCCGCACTGTTTTGTGCAGTTCACACTCGCGCTATTTTGCGCGTCGCACTGTTTTTTGCAGTTTATCACTCGCGCCATTTTGCGCGTCACACTGTTTTGTACATTTTATCACTCGGGCTATTTTGCGCTTCGCACTGTTTTGTGCAGTTCACACTCGCGCTATTTTGCGCGTCGCACTATTTTTTGCAGTTTATCACTCGCGCTATTTTACACGTCGCACTGTTTTGTGCAGCTTATTACTCGCGCTATTTTGCGCGTCGCACTGTTTTGTGCAGTTCACACTGCGCTATTCTGCGCGTCCCACTATTTTGTGCAGTTCACACTCGCGTTATTTTGCGCGTCGCACTGTTTTGTGCAGTTTATCAGTCGCGCTGTTTTGCGCGTCGCAATGTTTTGTGCAGTTTATCAGTCGCGCTATTTTGCGCGTCGCACTGTTTTGTGCAGTTCACACTCACGCTATTTTGCGCGTCGCACTGTTCTGTGCAGTTTATCACTAGCGCTATATTGCGTGTCGCACCGTTTTCTGCAGTTTATCACTCGCGTTGTTTTGTGCGTCGCACTATTTTGTGTAGTTTATTACTCCCGCTATTTTGCGCGTCCCACTGTTTTGTGCAATTTATCACTCGCGCTATTTTTCGCGTCGCACTGTTTTGTGCAGTTCACACTAGCGCTATTTTGCGCGTCGCACTATTTTGTGCAGTTTGTCACTCGCGCTATTTTGCACGTCGCACTATTTTGTGCAGTTTCTCACTCGCGCTATTTTGCGCGTCGCACTGTTTTGTGCAGTTTGTCACTCCCGCTATTTTGCGCGTCGCACTGTTTTGTGCAGTTTATCACTCACGCTATTTTGCGTGTCGCACTGCACTATTCTGCGCGTCGCACTATTTTGTGCAGCTCACACTCGCATTATTTTGCGCGTCGCACTATTTTTTGCAGTTTATCACTCGCGCTATTTATCGCGTCGCACTGTTTTGTGCAGTTTCTCACTCGCGCTATTTTGCGCGACGCACTGTTTTGTGCAGTTCACACTCGCGCTATTTTGCGCGTCGTACTATTTTTTGGAGCTTATCACTCTCGCTATTTTGCGCGTCGCACTGTTTTGTGCAGTTTATCACTCGCGCTATTTTGCGCGCCGCATTGTTTTGTGCAGTTGACACTCGCGCTATTCTGCGCGTCGCACTGTTTTTTCCAGTTTATCACTCGCGCTATGTTGCGCGTCGCACTGTTTTGTGCAGCTTATCACTCGCGCTATTTTGCGCGTCGCACTGTTTTGTGCAGTTTATCACTCGCGCTATTTTGCGCGTCGTACTGTTTTGTGCAGTTCACACTGCGCTATTCTGCGCGTCCTGCTATTTTGTGCAGTTCACACTCGCGTTATTTTGCGCGGCGCACTGTTTTTTGCAGTTTATCACTCGCGCTATTTTGCGCGTCGCACTGTTTTGTGGAGTTCACACTCGCGCTATTTTGCGCGTCGCACTGTTTTGTGCAGTTTATCACTCGCGCTATTTTGCGCGTCGTACTGTTTTGTGCTGTTCACACTCGCGCTATTTTGCGCGTCGCACTGTTTTCTGCAGTTTATCACTCGCGCTGTTTTGTGTGTCGCACAGTTTTGTGCAGTTTATCACTCCCGCTATTTTGCGCGTCCACTGTCTTGTGCAATTTATCACTCGCGCTATTTTGCGCGTCGCACTGTTTTGTGCAGTTCACACTAGCGCTATTTTGCGCGTCGCACTATTTTGTGCAGTTTGTCACTCGCGCTATTTTGCGCGTCGCACTGTTTTGTGCAGTTTCTCACTCGCGCTATTTTGCGCGTCGCACTGTTTTGTGCAGTTCACACTGCGCTATTCTGCGCGCCGCACTGTTTTGTGCAGTTCACACTCGCGTTATTTTGTGCGTCGCACTGTTTTTTGCAGTTTATCACTCGCGCTATTTTGCGCGTCGCACTGTTTTGTGCAGTTTATCAGTCGCGCTGTTTTGCGAGTCGCACTGTTTTGTGCAGTTCACACTCGCGCAATTTTGCGTGTCTCACTGTTTTTTGCAGCTTATCACTCGCTCTATTTTGTACGTGGCACTGTTTTGTCCAGTTTATCACTCGTGCTATTTTGCGCATCGCACTATTTGGTGCAGTTTCTCACTCGCGCTATTTTGGGCGTCGCACTGTTTTGTGCAGTTCACACTCGCGCTATTTTGCGCGTCGCACTGTTTTTTGGAGCTTATCACTCTCACTATTTTGCGCGTCGCACTGTTTTGTGCAGTTTATCACTCGCGCTATTTTGCGCGCCGCACTGTTTTTTGCAGTTCACACTCGCGCTATTTTGCGCGTCGCACTGTTTTTTGCAGTTTATCACTCGCGCCATTTTGCGCGTCGCACTGTTTTGTACATTTTATCACTCGGGCTATTTTGCGCGTCGCACTGTTTTGTGCAGTTCACACTCGCGCTATTTGCGCGTCGCACAGTTTTTTGCAGTTTATCACTCACGCTATTTTGCACGTCGCACTGTTTTGTGCAGCTTATTACTCGCGCTATTTTGCGGGTCGCACTGTTTTGTGCAGTTTATCACTCGCAATATTTTGCGCGTCGCACTGTTTTGTGCAGTTCACACTGCGCTATTCTGTGCGTCCCACTATTTTGTGCAGTTCACACTCGCGTTATTTTGCGCGTCGCACTGTTTTTTGCAGTTTATCACTCGCACTATTTGGTGCAGTTTCTCACTCGCGCTATTTTGGGCGTCGCACTGTTTTGTGCAGTTCACACTCGCGCTATTTTGCGCGTCGCACTGTTTTTTGGAGCTTATCACTCTCACTATTTTGCGCGTCGCACTGTTTTGTGCAGTTTATCACTCGCGCTATTTTGCGCGCCGCACTGTTTTTTGCAGTTTATCACTCGCGCCATTTTGTGCGTCGCACTGTTTTGTACATTTTATCACTCGGGCTATTTTGCGCGTCGCACTGTTTTGTGCAGTTCACACTCGCGCTATTTTGCGCGTCGCACAGTTTTTTGCAGTTTATCACTCGCGCTATTTTGCACGTCGCACTGTTTTGTGCAGCTTATTACTCGCGCTATTTTGCGCGTCGCACTGTTTTGTGCAGTTTATCACTCGCGCTATTTTGCGCGTCGCACTGTTTTGTGCAGTTCACACTGCGCTATTCTGTGCGTCCCACTATTTTGTGCAGTTCACACTCGCGTTATTTTGCGCGTCGCACTGTTTTTTGCAGTTTATCACTCACGCTATTTTGCGCGTCGCACTGTTTTGTGCAGTTTATCAGTCGCGCTATTTTGCGCGTCGCACTGTTTTGTGCAGTTCACACTCCCGCTATTTTGCGCGTTGCACTGTTCTGTGCAGTTTATCACTCGCGCTATGTTGCGCATCGGACCGTTTTCTGCAGTTTATCACTCGCACTGTTTTGTGCGTCGCACTGTTTTGTGCAGTTTATCACTCCCGCTATTTTGCGCGTCCCACTGTTTTGTGCAATTTATCACTCGCGCTATTTTGGGCGTCGCACTGTTTTGTGCAGTTCACACTAGCGCTATTTTGCGCGTCGCACTATTTTGTGCAGTTTGTCACTCGCGCTATTTTGCACGTCGCACTATTTTGTTCAGTTTCTCACGCGCGATATTTTGCGCGTCGCACTGTTTTGCGCAGTTTATCACTCCAGCTATTTTGCGCGTCGCACTGTTTTTTGCAGTTTATCACTCACGCTATTTTGCGTGTCGCACTGTTTTGTGTAGTTCACACTGCGCTATTCTCCGCGTCGCACTGTTTTGTGCAGTTCACACTCGCGTTATTTTGCGCGTCGCACTGTTTTTTGCAGTTTATCACTCGCGCTATTTTACGCGTCGCACTGTTTTGTGCAGTTTATCAGTCGTGCTGTTTTGCGTGTCGCACTGTTTTGTGCAGTTCACATTCGCGCTATTTTGCGCGTCGCACTGTTTTTTGCAGCTTATCACTCGCCCTATTTTGCACGTCGAACTGTTTTGTCCAGTTTCTCAATCGTGCTATTTTGCGCGTTGCACTGTTTTGTGCAGTTCACACTCGCGCTATTTTGCGCGTCGCACTATTTTTTGGAGCTTATCACTCTCGCTATTTTGCGCGTCGCACTGTTTTGTGTAGTTTATCACTTGCGCTATTTTGCGCGCCGCATTGTTTTGTGCAGTTCACACTCGCGCTATTTTCCGCGTCGCACTGTTTTTTGCAGTTTATTACTCGCGCTATTTTGCGCGTCGCACTGTTTTGTGCATTTTATCACTCGTGCAATTTTGCGCGTCGCACTGTTTTGTGCAGCTTATCACTCACACTATTTTGCGCGTCGCACTGTTTTGTGCAGTTTATCACTCGCGCTATTTTGCGCGTCGCACTGTTTTGTGCAGTTCACACTGCGCTATTCTGCGCGTCCCACTATTTTGTGCAGTTCACACCCGCGTTATTTTACGCGTCGCACTGTTTTTAGCGTTTATCACTCGCTCCATTTTGCGCGTCGCACTGTTTTGTGGAGTTCACACTCGCGCTATTTTGCGTGTCGCACTGTTTTTTTACAGTTTATCACTCGCGCTATTTTGCGCGTCGCACTGTTTTGTGGAGTTCACACTCGCGCTATTTTGCGCGTCGCACTGTTTTGTGCAGTTTATCACTCGCGCTATTTTGCGCGTCGCACTGTTTTCTGCAGTTTATCACTCGCGCTGTTTTGTGCGTCGCACTGTTTTGTGCAGTTTATCACTCCTGCTATTTTGCGCGTCCCACTGTTTTGTGCAGTTTATCACTCGCGCTATTTTGCGCGTCGCACTGTTTTGTGCAGTTCACACTAGCGCTATTCTGCGTGTCGCACTGTTTTTTTACAGTTAACACTCGCGCTATTTTGCGCGTCGCACTGTTTTGTGGAGTTCACACTCGCGCTATTTTGCGCGTCGCACTGTTCTGTGCAGTTTATCACTCGCGCTATTTTGCGTCGCACTGTTTTCTGCAGTTTATCACTCGCGTTTTGTGCGTCGCACTGTTTTGTGCAGTTTATCACTCTCTGCTATTTTGCGCTCCACTGTTTTGTGCAATTTATCACCCGCGCTATTTTGCGCGTCGCACTGTTCTGTGTAGTTCACACTCGCGCTATTTTGCGCGTTGCACTGTTCTGTGCAGTTTATCACTCGCGCTACGTTGCGCGTCGCACTGTTTTCTGCAGTTTATCACTCGCGCTGTTTTGTGCGTCGCACTGTTTTGTGCAGTTTATCACTCCTGCTATTTTGCGCGTCCCACTGTTTTGTGCAATTTATCACCCGCGCTATTTTGCGCGTCGCACTCTTTTGTGCAGTTCACACTAGCGCTATTTTGCGCGTCGCACTATTTTGTGCAGTTTGTCGCTCGCGCTATTTTGCGCGTCGCACTGTTTTGTGCAGTTTCTCACTCGCGCTATTTTGCGCGTCGCACTGTTTTGTGCAGTTTATCACTCCCGCTATTTTCCGCGTCGCACTGTTTTGTGCATTTAATCAGTCGCGCTATTTTGCGCGTCGCACTGTTTTGTGCAGTTCACACTGCGCTAATCTGCGCGTCACACGGTTTTGTGCAGTTCTAACTCGCGGTATTTTCCGCGTCGCACTGTTTTGGGCAGTTTATCACTCCCGCTATTTTGCGCGTCGCACTGTTTTTTGCAGTTTATCACTCGAGCTATTTTGCGCGTCGCACTGTTTTGTGCAGTTCACACTGCGCTTTTTTGCGCGTCGTACTGTTTTGTGCAGTTTATCACTTGCGCTATTTTGCGCGTCGCACTGTTTTGTGCAGTTCACACTGCGCTTTTCTGCGCGTCGCACTGTTTTGTGCAGTTCACACTCGCGTTATTCTACGCGTCGCACTGTTTCACACTGCGCTATTGTGCGTCACACTGTTTTGTGCAGTTGACACTCACGTTATTTTCCGCGTCGCACTGTTTTTTGCAGTTTATCACTCGCGCTATTTTACGCGTCGCACTGTTTTGTGCAGTTTATCACTCGCGCTATTTTGCGCGTCGCACTGTTTTGTGCAGTTCACACTGCGCTTTTCTGCGCGTCGCACTGTTTTGTGCAGTTCACACTCGCGTTATTCTGCGCGTCGCACTGTTTTGTGCAGTTTATCACTCGCGCTATTTTGCGCGTCGCACTGTTTTCTGCAGTTTATCACTCGCGCTATTTTGCGCGTCGCAGTGTTTTGTGCAGTTCACACTGCGCTATACTGTGCGTCACACTGTTTTGTGCAGTTGACACTCGCGTTATTTTCCGCGTCGCACTATTTTGTGCAGTTCACACTCGCGCTATTTTGCGCGTCGCACTGTTTTGTGCAGTTTATCACTCGCGCTATTTTGCGCGTCGCACTGTTTTGTGCAGTTCACACTGCGCTATTCTGCGCGTTGCACTGTTTTGTGCAGTTCACACTCGCGTTATTCTGCGCGTCGCACTGTTTTGTGCAGTTTATCACTCGCGCTATTTTGCGCGTCGCACTGTTTTCTGCAGTTTATCACTCGCGCTATTTTGCGCGTCGCACTGTTTGTGCAGTTCACACTGCGCTATACTGTGCGTCACACTGTTTTGTGCAGTTGACACTCGCGTTTTTTCGCGTCGCACTGTTTTTGCATTTTATCACTCGCGCTATTTTACGCGTCGCACTGTTTTGTGCAGTTTATCACTCGCGCTATTTTGCGCGTCGCACTGTTTTGTGCAGTTCACACTGCGCTTTTTTGCGCGTCGCACTGTTTTGTGTAGTTCACACTCGCGTTATTCTGCGCGTCGCACTGTTTTCTGCAGTTTATCACTCGCGCTATTTTGCGCGTCGCACTGTTTCGCGCGTCGCACTGTTTTGTGCAGTTCACACTGCGCTATACTGTGCGTCACACTGTTTTGTGCAGTTGACACTCGCGTTATTTTCCGCGTCGCACTGTTTTTTGCAGTTTATCACTCGCGCTATTTTACGCGTCGCACTGTTTTGTGCAGTTTATCACTCGCGCTATTTTGCGCGTCGCACTGTTTTGTGCAGTTCACACTCGCGCTATTTTGCGCGTCGTACTGTTTTGTGCAGTTTATCACTCGCGCTATTTTGCGCGTCGCACTGTTTTGTGCAGTTCACACTGCGCTTTTCTGCGCGTCGCACTGTTTTGTGCAGTTCACACTCGCGTTATTCTGCGCGTCGCACTGTTTTGTGCAGTTTATCACTCGCGCTATTTTGCGCGTCGCACTGTTTTCTGCAGTTTATCACTCGCGCTATTTTGCGCGTCGCACGGTTTTGTGCAGTTCACACTGCGCTATACTGTGCGTCACACTGTTTTGTGCAGTTGACACTCGCGTTATTTTCCGCGTCGCACTGTTTTTTGCAGTTTATCACTCGCGGTATTTTACGCGTCGCACTGTTTTGTGCAGTTTATCACTCGCGCTATTTTGCGCGTCGCACTGTTTTGTGCAGTTCACACTGCGCTTTTTTGCGCGTCGCACTGTTTTGTGTAGTTCACACTCGCGTTATTCTGCGCGTCGCACTGTTTTGTGCAGTTTATCACTCGCGCTATTTTGCGCGTCGCACTGTTTTCTGCAGTTTATCACTCGCGCTATTTTGCGCGTCGCACTGTTTTGTGCAGTTCACACTGCGCTATACTGTGCGTCACACTGTTTTGTGCAGTTGACACTCGCGTTATTTTCCGCGTCGCACTGTTTTTTGCAGTTTATCACTCGCGCTATTTTACGCGTCGCACTGTTTTGTGCAGTTTATCACTCGCGCTATTTTGCGCGTCGCACTGTTTTGTGCAGTTCACACTCGCGCTATTTTGCGCGTCGTACTGTTTTGTGCAGTTTATCACTCGCGCTATTTTGCGCGTCGCACTGTTTTGTGCAGTTCACACTGCGCTTTTCTGCGCGTCGCACTGTTTTGTGCAGTTCACACTCGCGTTATTCTGCGCGTCGCACTGTTTTGTGCAGTTTATCACTCGCGCTATTTTGCGCGTCGCACTGTTTTCTGCAGTTTATCACTCGCGCTATTTTGCGCGTCGCACTGTTTTGTGCAGTTCACACTGCGCTATACTGTGCGTCACACTGTTTTGTGCAGTTGACACTCGCGTTATTTTCCGCGTCGCACTGTTTTTTGCAGTTTATCACTCGCGTATTTTACGCGTCGCACTGTTTTGGTGCAGTTTATCACTCGCGCTATTTTGCGCGTCGCACTGTTTTGTGCAGTTCACACTGCGCTTTTTTGCGCGTCGCACTGTTTTGTGTAGTTCACACTCGCGTTATTCTGCGCGTCGCACTGTTTTGTGCAGTTTATCACTCGCGCTATTTTGCGCGTCGCACTGTTTTCTGCAGTTTATCACTCGCGGTATTTTGCGCGTCGCACTGTTTTGCGCGTCGCACTGTTTTGTGCAGTTCACACTGCGCTATACTGTGCGTCACACTGTTTTGTGCAGTTGACACTCGCGTTATTTTCCGTGTCGCACTGTTTTTTGCAGTTTATCACTCGCGCTATTTTACGCGTCGCACTGTTTTGTGCAGTTCACACTCGCGTTATTCTGCGCGTCGCACTGTTTTGTGCAGTTTATCACTCGCGCTATTTTGCGCGTCGCACTATTTTCTGCAGTTTATCACTCGCGCTATTTTGCGCGTCGCACTGTTTTGTGCAGTTCACACTGCGCTATACTGTGCGTCACACTGTTTTGTGCAGTTGACACTCGCGTTATTTTCCGCGTCGCACTGTTTTTTGCAGTTTATCACTCACGGTATTTTACGCGTCGCACTGTTTTGTGCAGTTTATCACTCGCGCTATTTTGCGCGTCGCACTGTTTTGTGCAGTTCACACTGCGCTTTTTTGCGCGTCGCACTGTTTTGTGTAGTTCACACTCGCGTTATTCTGCGCGTCGCACTGTTTTGTGCAGTTTATCACTCGCGCTATTTTGCGCGTCGCACTGTTTTCTGCAGTTTATCACTCGCGCTATTTTGCGCGACGCACTGTTTTGCGCGTCGCACTGTTTTGTGCAGTTCACACTGCGCTATACTGTGCGTCACACTGTTTTGTGCAGTTGACACTCGCGTTATTTTCCGTGTCGCACTGTTTTTTGCAGTTTATCACTCGCGCTATTTTACGCGTCGCACTGTTTTGTGCAGTTTATCACCCGCGCTATTTTGCGCGTCGCACTGTTTTGTGCAGTTCACACTCGCGCTATTTTGCGCGTCGTACTGTTTTGTGCAGTTTATCACTCGCG